>BQNB010019047.1:49204-67370 GCA_026074375.1 Tanacetum coccineum
AACACTCCTGAATTACTGCATTTATCAACTTTAAAGCAATTAAGTACCAAATAATGCAATAATTATATAAAAGTGGGAATATAGATGAGATAAATGATATAATAAAATGACGTTATTTAATGTCATCATCAGTCTGAGTGTGGATCTTCCATCCAACACGTCAGTCAAAAAATTCACATGTGTTTCTTTTTTTTACAAAGATACCGACACGCCTACATAATTGAAACTTATTTTGCTGTTTTTGGTCAAGGGTTTTGTAAGATGTGTTTTTTGAAATTTATCTACACTAGTACACTATGTCTTAATTGGTGAACGGTCAAACGGTCCACAGGGTGAGGTAAGCTTTCTTACTGATAGTTACTAGGTGCTGCAACTTTGATATACTTATTTACAAATATGTAGATTTTGAGTGTTTTGGTAAAGATTTGATACTACATTTTACGGTAAATGGTTAACTAAAAATAGAAGCAAGTCAAACTCATGAAAGCATGGACAGATACTAGTAAAATAGTAATGGATGGAGAGTGTTTTAGTCCCCCTTGTACCACCCAATACAAATAATCCTTTGGCAAATTTTTGAAACAAAGAATTTACCATGTACAAATAATCCTTTGGCAAATTATTGCAATCCAAAACACCCTATAAGCATTTGCTTTTGATTATCAATTCTGCAGTATTATTCATATTCAAAATAGAAGGATAATTATATGAAAATGTAACTAACTTGACATATTTTCGAATGTTATATAGCTAACATTTTCCTTTTGCTATTATAAGACCGAAGTCTTGAATTCGGACTTTTTGTGTATTTGTGATCATTTTAGCCCTACTTTACCTTTACTACCCTATCAACAGCGAATTGTAAATTGGTCATTTTACATGAATAAAAAAAATACATACAAAAGTTCAAATTTGAAACTTTTGTGTTATAATAGCAAAATAAAAAGATAGATACATAAAACTAAAAAGAGTATCAAGTTAGTTTTCATATAATTATCTCGATATAAATTATACCGAGTATTATGTGGTCATGAAAAATAATTTCATCATTGTATCATGAGCATAAATATCCTTTATGAGTGTATAAACACCATCACTGTATTTTGTATAGTGAAATATAATCATGGACTGTGATGAATTCTCAAGTAGTCACGTAAGGTATTTAAGATTGTTTTGTTTTATGTCCCATGTTATATACAAGAAACAAAAACAATATATGTTATCTGACATATATACGCAGAAATTTGATAAATGGAATTGTCGGGTGGTGGTGATGCCGTGATCATAAAAATCAACCAAACAAACAGCACAACACAACCACAGAGAGGACCACTTTTGTCTTTGTGAATTCTCTTGAAATATGAGATGACCATTAATTATGAAACAACCATTATTCAAATTTATTCAATTGTTACATTTACTAGCCGTTTTGTTTAAAAACTTATGTGATAACTAAGGGGGTGTTTGTTTCGGTTTATATATGGGCTTATGAGCTTGTTTAATTTCGGCTTATATTCATAAGTCCTTATTTTTTTGGCTTATTTTGAGACTTGTAAGCTTATATAAATTTATTACGATATGATAAACTTATATAAACCCGAAAATCTCAAAATAAGCCAGAAAATTAGGGCTTGTGAAATATAAACCGAAACTAAATAAGCTCACATATAATCCGAAACAAACACCCTCAAACACGGCGAAAAAAAGTCAGGCAAACACTAGAAAGAAAATAAATGTAGTATTCTAAAGATCTAGCTTCAATTAACACAAGTTTAGGATGTAAAATCATATATCATTAAACTTTTTCGTATGAAATGGACTTTGTGACCTCAAATATAACGTCGTATGCATCTTGTTATCTTTAAACCTTTGGCACTTATCGATTGCACAACTTCTTAAAATACGACACTGACATTTTCACATATTCATAGATTGTTTTAATAAAGTATATACACATTTACACTTAAAATGCCGAAGGTCTTACTGTAAGCAGTCCTTTTACTCTCGTGTTTATTTTAAAGTAAATGTATGATCAGTCTGCATTCTATAGGTATTTTGTTGTTGTTACATTGTATTAGTAAAGTATTTCTTATGGAAGACAGCAAGAACACAACAAGCTCAGATATTAAAAGTAGAGCTTCGAGAATCCAAAAGAATGGTATCTTTCACATCTTATAAGTTGTACTGTTTGTCTCGAACTTGCAGATTTAATAAAGTTGAGCATCGAGAAAAAACAATGCAAGCAGTAAATGCAATACACAAGATTCTAAGCATTAAATAGACGTAGCTAAAAGTATGCATGATAGCATTCATTCCATTTCATTTCTTCACCTACTAATTTCATACTCGCCTGTCACGTGTTCTAACACGTGCCTTGCATTACATTAAACTCGTCCGTCCGTTATATTTAACGTTAACGGAGTTAATTAATTAAACACTACCAAATAATATTTTTACAATAATAGTCATAATAATAATTAAAACGAATTTAAATACTATTTCCGTACACAAAAATTAACTAAATTTGAATGCTTGTGTTGTTAAAGAGCAACAAGAGGATCCGACCCGAATATATCTCCAAAGTCTTGTAATGAGTAGTCTTCAGTGGGCCATGATGACGACCCGAACCCGAATGACCCGAAATCATTGCTGTAAAGCATTTCACTCGGGTCGGATCCTTGGAATACGGTAGTCGGGTCGTAGATATCCGGAAAGTCAAACAAACCCGAAATGCTAAACGGGTCATCAAATGGACGAAAATCAGTAACGCTTTCGTTAAAACTGTCACTAACAGTGTCACTAACGGCGTCATGTAACGGACTGTTCCGAGTCGACTCAGCCACGAACTCGTTACATCTCAGCACGCTTTTCGGGGAGGAAGCTTTTTCTTCTTCGTTGGTATGAGACTCTTCGGAAGAAGACGACGGCGCGTGGCTCTCACGCGCCGTCGGGGAAGCAGGGACGGTGAAGTTGGTGAGCGCGTGAGGTCCACGGAGCTGGATAGCAGCGTGGTCGTAAACCATGGCAGCTTCTTCAGCAGTGTCGTAGGTACCAAGCCAGAGGCGCACGCGCCGGGTCGGGTCGCGTATCTCAGCAGCCCATTTGCCCCATGGCCTTTGCCTCACCCCTCTAAACTTGTTCTTACCGTTACAACCAACTTTTAACCGTTTCTTTTCCACGTCAGCTTTCCTGTTACTCGCCACCACCTTCCTCCTGCTAGCATTATCAACCCTTCTGTTTCTTGCCACGTCATCATCGCTAGCCTTTATCCTAACCTCGTTCACAAACTTCTTAACTCTCCGACGACCGGAGAACTGGTCGCCTTCATCACCGGAAGAATCAGTAGCGTAGGCGTCAGTTAAGGATATTCTAACAACTCTGTTACAAGACTTGCTATCTTTAGAAAGTATAGTAGTGTGAGTCTTGTGCTCAGTAAACTTAACTTTGGTTTCCATAATTAGTAAGAAAGATTATGGGGGTTCTCTTAATTAATATGGCATTTGAAGAGGAAGGTGAAAGGAAGTATATATATGGAAAGATTCGAAAGGTATGTTTGGGAGGGTGATTCTTTGAGGATAGAAGAAGAATAAAATTTTTTATAAAAAGTTTGAGAGTGTGCGTGCGAAAGAGAAGGTTTCTCTTTTATTAATAAAGGTGGTGCAAGAAAAGAAGAAATGCAGTAAAACCAAGATATCAACACATGAGATTAAAGTGATAAAAACTTCTTTTTGCCGGAAAAAGGTAAAGGAGAATATTTGTGTTTTCCGGTGGGTTTTAGAGATATAGAGAGAGAAACTGAACAAGGGTTTATGAGGATGAAAGTTTGCCGTGAAGACGGAAATGGTATCACTCAGTTGCTTTTTTATAGGATCCTTTGCCACTCTCCTCCAAACTAAACAACGTTTTCTATTTTCTCTTTTTTATTACTTACTTTCTATAAAATATCTTTTCCTTCCTATGTTGTCTACTCTTTCCGTATCGAATGCTTTTGTTGCGGGGAAAAGTGTTTTCACATCATCATTTTTTTCACATACAACCTAATCTTTCACAACGTCAAAAACACAGCTCCCTCGTACAAATGGTGTCGTCGTGCAAAAGTGGTGCCGTCATGTTAAAAAAGAGAAAAAGACAAAAATAATAATATTGTAATAAACAAAACGGGACAACGCCAAAAAAAAAAGGAAAACGCGAGGGCCAGTATAGTTCTGGCACCATCGCGTCGCGTTTTCTGGGACCATCTAGCCGGTCGTGACGGCTTAGGACGCGAAAACGTGAGGTCCGGTGTGGTTGTAGCGCTACCAGGTGGCGTTTTCCGAGACCCATTGCGTCTTGGCGTAGGATACCCTATGCTCTAATAACACACCATTTAAACACGGAAAAAGATCCTCTCATGTTCATTTGAACATGAGAGGTAATGTCTGCTTTATCTGATTCTACGTTTGATTATTTTAATCAAATGTACAATCACATAAAGCAAAACATTATCTCTCATGTTCAAATGAACATAAGAGGATCCTTATCCTTTAAACACAAGTATACCCAACAAAATCAATTAAAAAATACACTCACATGCAAATAACGCGTCCAGTTTACAACCGATTTCTCTTTTTTCTTGCTACATAACGCGTCGAGTGGGGAAGGTTGTAGAAGGTGGGACGCGTCTATGTTGAGGGTCGACAATGTTGGACGACCGGTCTTTATGACCGGTATTTTAGTTAGCAACTTAGCATTAACAATTAGCATTAACAGTTTATAGCAACTGTCTATTTTATAAAAATATTTGTTAGCATGAATTAATAATGATTATAAAGCGTAAAATAATTTAAAAGTTAAACAATAATGTTTTGCGCTACATCAATTAGCATTTGAAAAATATCGTTTTTTATAGGTAAAAGATAGACGTTTATTTCAAAACGAACTCTCAGTTTTAAACGCTCGATACTAAATGTTTGTTGCTCCAAAACAGTTGTAAAAAACTTCATGACAAACATATCACAAGTGTATAAGGTTAAGGAGGAATTCATTTTTAAATTTTATAAAGGGTTTGTAAATTACAAGCAATTTGCATCGTGTAATATTCTTTTTGTTTTAAATTAATAGTTCACGTTTTTTTGTATGTCCTAATTTAATTGTCTATTACTAAAAATAGATAGAGAAATTTAATCAAATTTACCATATTACATTTGTTTGAAACTATTATTACATACTTTAAATAAGACTTTAATTAATTGGGTAAAACTATCATTCTGCTAAAAAGTAAGAAAGTAAAAACAATAATAAATGCATTTTTATTAAACTTTATGTTTTTTGTCGGGAAATAATAATTTTGAAACAAAGAAAGTATAAGCTTATTGTTTATGCTAAAAAGGAATATAACATGGAATAAGTATGAAAAGTAGGTATTAGAAAAGGAGGAATGCTAAACTCACACCTTTTTTACATAAAAAAATCCACACTTTCATGTGTAAGTTTATTATTGGGAGTAAAAGCAAGAAAGAGGAAATTTAATACAATTCTATTGGTCCACGTCACTTGCCACATGTGGGTGTGGGTTTTTTTATGTAAAAAAGGTGTGGGTGTAACATTCCTCATAGAAAAGGTATTTTTGAGATTTTGTTCCATAATTGCAAGAAGCATTTCATTTTAAGGTTTTGCTAAACTCTGCCCACTGGGCATAGTTTAATGTATTTAAAAAAAGAGTGTTTTAATTAATTTAAGTAAAAATCATGTTCAAATATAGTAATTTACAAGTTAATTTAATGTGTATTTAATGCATTTTCTGGTTAATTAAGAAAGTTTGCGGTTATTAAATGGACCTTAACTTCTACCCAGTGGGCAGAGATTAGCAAAACCCTTACAATTATGTCATTATGAAGTTGATACAAACATCTTTACGTACACAAATGTGTCCTGATAAATTTAAGCTTCTCCTAAAACAATTGATAATTTATGCAACAACAAAAATTAAATTAAAACTAAATTTGTTTTAACCATTCAAAGGTGGCTTAGTGGCAAAAAAAACTCGTGATTATCACTCTAAAATATATGAAGTCTCAAGTTCGATTCTTGTTTGATGGAAACAACATTGAAGTGGTCACGCCAAAGGTTTTACCTGGTTTGAGTCTGTGTGGCAGTGAATACAAACCTCGTAAATGAGTCGGTCAAAACGTGAAAACCATGGTTATCAAAAGAAGAAAAAAACAAAATTCAGAATAATTGAGTAAGAAAAGGATCAGAATGTATGTAGCATACAAATTAAAGGAGGCTTATTGCAAGTTATAACATTTAATTTAACGAAAATACTTATCATGCGATCGTTTTTTTCCTTAGCGAAATGCCACATCCCAGAGAGACAATAGGCTTTTGCCACGTGGATTTATAGCCACATCACTTCCATTTCGTGACTTAAAAATAATAATTATTAAACTACACAAGTGAAACATTTTGGTGGCAAAATAGGTAAACATCATATGTTTGATTTTATTTGATTAAATAAGTTATATTAGCATTGTTATTGAACAAAAATGTACATATCGTTATGACTAAATTCACACACACATAATAGTCATAATTGTATATTAGTCTTGAATTGTTTTTAATTCATTTTATCTTCGATTGGTCTTTGATTTTTCTCATGGAATATTTCATTTGTTATGGCAAAATGGCAATTGATCAACGTAATAGTTGAGGTCCGCTAAGGTAACTTTCAGGGTCATTCATTGTATACTAGATGATTGAGTAGTGCTAGTGATGAAAATTCATCGCTTGATTGAACTTCTTTCTGATCATTAATGTTTTGAAACGAAATAATTTGTAATAGCCTAAAAGGTATAACAACTCATTTAAATCATATGAATTTTAACAGCACATTTTAATATAAAAACTCTCCACACCCAATCTGATAAGCATAAACTTTCTCTCATTCACCCTAAAAACACAAACTCGCAACTTTTGATGTGAGTTTCTTTAGGGTTTTTAATGTTTAGATCAGTATGCTCTTGTGTTCTTAGTTTTTTTTTTTTGCTTCCCTTTTAACGTGTGATCTTTTTTGTGGTTTTGTGGTTGTTGAAAGTGAAAATGGAGATGTCAAGATGGAGATTTCGAATAATAATAATATTACCTCTGCTTTACTTTTTTTTTCCTATTGCTTCTCTATAATGTCCTACTGCTAAGTGTTGATATGATACTTGATGGGTTAACACGATCTACTAGGTGGATTATGAAAAAGGTCTATGTTAGTTGTGCCGGTGATAATAGTTACTGATGAAGAAGGTGATGCCGAAAAAAATATATCTTAACTTTTAAGTATAGATTTCATTCTTTTTTAGTTTTGCTTTCCGTATTTTTTAGTTTGATGGGTTTATTTTCGTTGTCGCCTTACATAGGATCCGGTCATCTCCTCCGACCTTATGTTCCATTTTGATTAGTATATGTGATAATTTTGTTTGAATTTAGAGTTTAAAATCTAAGTTTTCTTATGATGTCTTTGTAGTTTTTAGTATCTTAAAAATAAGATACGGAGAAAAAACCAACTGGGTTAGCGCAGTTGGCCACCAAGGATATCCTTGGGTATGTGAGTTCTCCACCAACTTAGAGGTTGTAGGTTCAAGCCTCGTTGGGGTCATGTGTGAAATATATTGTGAGATAGTTGTGAAAAAAAGAAATTGCCGTTCTAAAAAAATGATAAAATGAATGAAAACTTAAAAATGATGATTTGTAGGTTTTTACGTATTTTTTGTACGTGTTTGTAGTTTTCGGTCTATTTTGATGTTCTTTTCTTATCGTACAATTTTTCAGATACGAAAATTTAAAGATTTGATTGTTATGAATTTCAAGGATGTTCAATGTAAACCTAATGTTAATAGATTTTGTAAAATAATCTCTACTTCTCTATCTCTATCTCTACTACTTTATGAAGCATTTAAAGCATTCTAATTTTAGAAGTATTAAAATTTTTAAAGGACCAAAACATTTCTTGTTATGGACGAATTTCAAAACTTAATCATTATTTGTAATCTCAAAAGTTGTAACCATCGTATTAATGATTAAATAAGTGATTTAATAGGAAATAAGTAACCACCATATCAATACTTGTAACATATAAAACTTAAAAGTTATTAATATACATTAAAATGCCAGTTATGAAATCTTAATATAAAATGAACCCATTGTTTATGAAAGAATCAAAAAGCTACAACTCAAACTAATCATACTTCACACAAAATATATTCAGCCATCCAAGGTTCTTTTGGTCCTTGAACCTCGTCTAGCCCATCGCCGAAAGATTTAATTGTACGGGAACTCGTCGCCGCAACGCGCGGGTACCGGTCTATTTTAATTTATGTTTCAAATATGCTACTTCTGTGTTCCTTTCTTTCGTTTGAATCTTATGTTTATTTGGATATGAAGTACTTTGCATTGTTATTGCTTAAAGTCATTTTAATTTAAATTATCATTCATTTGTAAAGTTGTTGTTAGAAAAACGTTTAACCGAATGACATTTGTTCGTCGAAAAATATAATCATATAATACCCACCGCCGCATTGCGAAAAAAAAAGAAGAAAAACGTTGCAACCAACTTAAGCATAAGCTTTTATTCATAAATTATAAACTTTATTAGCAAATTCAAAATTAAGAAGAAAGATTAGTTAAAAAATGTTGCATGCCTTCCAAAAAGGAGAAAAGAAAGTAATTAGTGTGTTTTATATATAAAGCTTTTTTGGCCAACCAAAATGGGTATGAAGCAGGTCACGTGACAGGGTTCCGTTCGGTAGCAGTTCAGTCAAATCGCTTTACCACTGCACATTACTTTTGCTTTGACCCATTTATTTAACGCACCCTCAATCAAATCCTTTTCTTTATTTTTTTTACGGTTTAAGGTCTTATGTATGTCCCGTCACATATCTTTTGCACGCTACATTTAGCAATTTGAACGAGGATTATTAGGGGTACATGTTAAGAAAGGTCTTACTCATTGTGTGTCAACTTTTAAATGACTAATCAGTATTTGCGAAGAACCACTCAATGACTGCTGGCTATTAAGAAGATGACACGCAGACATTGAGACCCAATTTAACTTGTGCTCCTAAAACGCAAGGTAAAAAAACCCTTTGAACAATGATCCAACACTAAAGCTGTTAAGAGGCTGTGATCATTGATGACGTATAATGGGTATACCAGGCTCCTAGGCCTGAACCATATTACCGCAATAGGCCCCAGGCCCAACCAAGCAAGTAAAAGTAACAAAAAGCATAATGGGCCAGAACTAAGCCCAATTCCATATTGGCACGACCCGAAAGAAGCAAGCCGGACGCGACAAACCCTCCGCAGACCAACAAGTGTCCGCGGAAGGGAATTAGCGTCCGCAAGCCACGATTACAAGCGGATCCTTATCTAACAAGGGTCCCACTTCGGCCTAATAACAGAAATGAGCGAAATACTAGGAAAACCTAATATTTGGCTCACCTATAAATAGGGGTATTCTGACACCCCCACAAGGTACGTTTTTCGGATCACATTCTACACACACATACTCTGACACTCTCTGACAAAACATGAATACTTACTCTCACGCCGGAGTCTAATCGTGGGGTCCGTCCCCACGATAAGATTAACGGTTTACTTCTACTTGTGCAGGAAACTATCCAAATCACTTGACTTAGTACAAGATCTGCTCCACTCACATCCAGTTGGCCCAGCCCAATAAGCGATCCAGATCCAACTCAGACCCATAACGCAAATTGTACTAACAAGTTGGCGCCATCCGTGGGACCCGAACGCAACTACGTTCCCTAAAATACTCACCATGAGCACACGTTCTGGTCCTTCTCCTGCCACAAACACGTCCGCCGTGCGGAACACGGTGGGAAGAGAAAAAGAGAAATCACAAGAAAACCCAAATGAGCCTGCATCCGATGCAGCTCTTAGGGAATTTTGTGATAAAAATTACAATCAGTTGCTGCCAATCCTCGCTGAAAAGATGCACCAAGAAAAAGTGCAACAAGAGAAGCTGAAGGTAGTAAAAGCTCGTCTCAACTTTGAGGAGACCTCACAGTACTCTGTGTCGGGGGCACCAAGCAGAAGAAGAGACATCAGAAAAAGAATCGGACCAAAAGAGGCCCGTAGCAAGTCCAGAAGCCCTGAACCAAGGCGCGATCGATCCAGATCACCTAGAAGGAAAGATCCGGAAGGAGAAACGGTGTTCAGAAGGTTGGAAAATGGTGCATTCCACAGGTTGGGTGATAAAAAAAGGGTATGTCCGCATACTCTGGTAGTTCAAGGCGTCAGTCACAACACAGCAGCCGCGGAGACACCGAAAGCTATTATCAGAGTTTCCGCTCGCGAGAAACGGAGCCCACTCCTAAGAGGCATCATGACAGAAAAGCATACTCGCGTAAGGGAGGAAGGATGTCAGAAAGCGAGGACAATGCAGGAGAACATTAGAAATCTAAATCTAAAAAGCAAATGTCAAGTATGAAGGATGAGGACCTATCCCAACCATGGGTATGCGAGGAGACTGGTTCGTTCACGCCTCGCATCCGCTATTTTGATCTACCAAAGAGGATCCGTATGCTAAGTCATGTCAAAACATATGACGGAAGTGAAGATCCGAAAGATCACCTTAAAAATTTTCAGGCAGCTGCCAAGGTAGAATGGTAGGCGATGCCAACGTGGTGTCACGTGTTCAATTCCACACTCACCGGAAATGCAAGGGTTTGGTTTGATGATCTTCTTCCGGAGTTCATAGATAGTTATGACGACCTAAAAGAAGCATTCTTGGCAAATTACCTCCAGCAAAAGAAGTGCATCAAAGACCCCATCGAAATCCATCACATAAAGCAAATGGAAGGGGAGTCTACGGAAGATTTTGTACTGAGGTTCAAGACCGAGAGTAGAGATGTTAAAGGGGCACCGGAAGTCATGAGAATCTCAGGATTCATGCATGGAATCACGAACCCTGAGCTGATTAAGCGTTTGCACGATAAAATCCCAAAATCCGTAGATGAAATGTGGAAAATAACCACAGCCTTCCTTAGAGGAGAAGTGGCAGATGGCAACCAGGAACGGAAGAAGGCATTTCCGCCATGGAAGCAGCAAGATGTCGGACACATACAAAATTTCAAGAAATGAGGCTTTAAGAATCAACAAAGGCCAGAAAAAGGCAAGACAGATTTGCCCTCCTCACAAAAACACCAAAAGAGATCCTGGCTCTAGACAAAGGAAAGTTCAAACCCCCTCCTCCAATGACAACACCTGTGAAAAAAAGGAATGCTATCAAATTCTGTGAATTCCACGGAGAGGTAAGGATACCACAGATGAGTGCATGCACCTGAAAAGGCAAATCGAGGAAATGCTTAAGGCAAGAAAGCTGTCGCATTTGATCAAAGAGTTGAAGCAAAGCAACGGAAAATACCAAGCAAAGGTGGCAAAGAAGGGAGAGGCCGCAGGAAAGGACAAGCCACTAGCAATCCTGATGGTACAGACGGGAAGAAAGATAGCCAAACAAAGGATCACCCAAACATTCTCTTCAGGGACGATGATCTCGTTCCCACCTTTAGGGGAAGAAGATGAAACGGAAGGGCCCATGGTTATTGAAGCTGAGGTAGGAGGATACCTTGTCCACCACATGTACGTAGACGGGGGTGCCTCTTCAGAAATTCTGTATGAACACTGTTACAACCAACTCCGCCCGGAAATCAAAAACCAAATGGTTCCCGCAACCACATACTTGGCGGGTTTAGTAAAGAAATAATATGGCCGCTGGGGCAAGTGTCGCTGCTTGTAAAAATAGGCGACGATGAACACTCGACTTCCGCATGGATGGACTTCATGGTTGTGAGATCGCATTCTCCGTACAACGGAATAATAGGAGGGCCAGGTGTAAGGAGAATCAAAGCAATCCCGTCCACAACTCACGGAATGTTGAAATTCCCAGTGACAGGTGCACACTAAGGAGTAGCAGGATCATACCGCTAGAGTGCGCAATGATATCAGGGCCCAAAACGCAGCAGCCTGTGGTTGACCAGGGCATATAAGAAAAGATTCAAGTAGCAATTCATCCAGAATATCCTGAACAAACTATAGCAATAGGTTCTACCTTAACAGAAGAAGACCGAAAGAAGTTGTGCGGTTTACTAAGGCAAAACCTGGATATCTTCGCCTGGAAACCAGCAGATATGACCGGGGTTCCGCGTCACATAGCGGGACATAGGTTGAACGTCCGTGAAGGATGTTTTCCCGTCAGACAAAAGAAAAAGGGACAAGCATCCGAGAGAAACAAGGCAATATGTGAAGAGGTGGAAAAGCTAGTAAATGCCGGTATCATGAAAAAAGTTCACTATCACAGTTGGCTGTCAAACCCAGTAATGGTGAAAAAACATGACAACCGCTAGATAATGTGCATAGATTTCAAATACTTGAATAAAGAATGTCCAAAAGATGGCTATTCGCTACCAGAAATAGATTGGAAGGTAGAATACCTCTGCGAATATCCTTTCAAATGCTTTCTGGACGCATACAAGGGATACCATCAAATAAAAATGGCAAAAGAAGACGAGGAAAAGACAGCGTTCGTCACAAGCCAAAGAATATTTTGCTACTCGAAAATACCGTTTGGGTTGAAAAATGCCCGCGCGACCTATCAACGTCTGGTGGATAAAGCCTTCCAGAAGCAAATAGGTCAGAACTTGGAAGCCTATGTGGATGATTTAGTTATCAAAATCTGCACGGAACAAGAAGTAATCCGGGACGTGGAAGAAACATTCAGAACCCTCAGAAAGATAAACATGAAGTTAAATCCGAAAAATGCACCTTCGAGATGAAGGAAGGCGTATTTCTAGGTTACAAAGTAAACTCCGACGGATTAATGGTGTGTCCAGATAAAGTAGCAGCAGTCCTTAGTTTGCCATCCCCAAAGTGCTTGAAGGACGTGCAAAGACTAAATGGAAAATTGGCGAGCCTCAACGGGTTTCTATCCAAATCGGCCGAAAGGTCACTACCCTTCTTCAAAACTCTAAAAACGTGCACTAAGAAAAGCGACTTCCAATGGACCACGGAAGTAGAAATGGCCTTCCAGCAAATGAAAAAGTCGATAGCAGAATTGCCTATGATGACCGCGCCACAAGAAAAAGAAGAATTAATCATCTACTTGGCGGCAGCAAAAGAGGCCATCAGTGTCGTCCTGATGACGGAGAGGGACGGGAAGCAAATACCCATTTATTTCGTCAGCCAAGGCACTACGTATGTCCCAAAAATCCAATTACACCCCAATGAAAAAGCAGTACTCGCTCTAAGTAATTGCTAAGCCAGCGACAAAAGATACTTCCAGGCACATACAATCATTGTAATCACAAATCGGCCAATAAAGCAGATGTTATCAAACCCAGAGGTTACGGGAAGACTGCTCAAATGGAGCTTTGAGCTAGAAGAACATGACATCCAGTATCGGCCAAGAACATCGGTCAAAGGACAAATCCTAGCAGATTGAGTATAGTGTAACGTCTAGAGACAACTTAAGAAGATACCGCTCATGGAGGACAAGGAAGAAATGCCTGATCCCATGACCACCTGTTTCACGGACGGATCCCTCCCTGTGCAGACGGTGCTTGGGCAGGACTAATACTCTTCAATCCAGAGGATGGAGTTTCACCGAAGCTTTAAGGTTCAATGTTTGATGCAACAAATAACTAAGCAGGAAATATGAAGCTTTGATCGTTGGATTAAAGATAGCAGAGCAAATGGGTGTAGAAAACCTCTAGGCAAATGTTGACTCACGATTGGTGGCCAATCAAGTAAACGGAACGTATGTTGGAAAAGAAACCGACATGATTCAATACTTGGAGAAAGTAAAAACGCTCACTAGCAGCTTCAAAGTGTTCTCAATAAAACAGGTTCCGAGAAGTGAAAAAACAAGAACAGATGCGCTAAGTAAGATAGCATCAACAAGCTTTTCACATTTGAGTAAGCAAGTACTGGTGGTGGAGCTGAAGGAAAAATCCATAAATACAGCGGAAGTATTGGCAGTAGTGGAAGAGGAAGGAGACACGTGGATGACCCAATTTTAAAATATCTCTCGTATGAAACCCCTTCCAGCAGAAGGGAAAACAGCAAATAAAAAAAAAAAAAAGAAAAAAAAAAAAAAAAAAAGAAAAAAAAAAAAAGGAACAACAAGATAAAAAGAAAAAAAAAAATACAAGAAAAAAAACAAAAGAGCAGTGAAACGCAGAGTTCATGTTGGTTCTCATATAAACTGGATACTCTACAAAAAAATCCTCTCGACCATGTCTACGCTGCTAGGACCACACCAGCCAACTATGTCTAAGAGAGATACATGAAAGGATCTGCAGCCATGCACGCGGGCACACAATCCGTCTTGGCAAGCCATACGGATTGGTTTATTACGGCCAACCATGCACAGGATCAAAGAAGTTAATTTCAAGCATGTCAAGACTGCCAAGTTCACAAGCCTGTCCCAAGGAACCCTCACGAGCACAAAAGTTAAACCCATCATATCTCATGACCATTCTACAAGTAGGGTATAGACATCTTCGGTCCTTTTCCGAAGGACCGGAAAGGGTCAAATTTTCCTTGGATAGTAGCTATCCGACTATTCACAAAATGGATCGAAGCCAAACCAGTTGCAACCATTACTGGAAACCAGATCAAAAAATTCGTATGGGATAACATTGTTTGTAGATTTGGACTCCCAGGGGAAATCATCTCAGATAACGGAAAGCAGTTCCAAGACAATCCATTCAAGGATTGGTGCGAGAAACTATGCATCCGCCAACATTTTGCTTCTGTTAAGCATTCGCAAACTAATGGCCTAGTGAAAAGGGCAAACCGTAGTCTTGGGGAAGGAATAATGGCTAGATTGGACTAAAGGAGCAAAAACTGGATGGAAGAACTTCCTCATGTCCTATGGGCACACCGCACAATGATAAAATCCAGTAACGGAGACACCTCGTTCTTGTTAACATACTGAACGGAAGCTGTCATCCCGGCGGAGGTCAGCATGCCTACACTAAGGACAGCGGAAGTAAACTTAGAAGAAAATAAGGAAGCTCTGGAAATCAACCTTGACCTACTGGAGGAACGAAGAGATCAGGCAGCAATACGAGAAGCAAAAAGCAAAGCAAAGATGGAAAGGTACTACAACTCTAAAGTCCGAAGTGTAAGTTTTAAACTAGAAGACTTAGTGTACCGCAACAATGAGGCAAGCCGTGTGGAAGATACAGGAAAATTAGGTCCCAAGTGGGAAGGGCCGTATGAGGTAACGGAAGCACTAGGAAAGGGCGCATACAAGTTAAGAGACCGGGACGGAAACCAGCTTCCACAGACCTAAAACGTTAGCGACCTTAAGAAGTGTTACGTGTACAAAATGTAAGCAATCCACCCATGCGGACTCCGCAATGGGGGTAATGCATTCCAATCTATCTCAATCATGCATTGTAATGTTTTCCTTTGAAACTTTAATAAAAAAAAGGTGAAGCCTAGCTACCTTGCAACAACATTTATTTAAATTCTGTTATTTACTTTACTAAATTTATATATTTGTAATTAAGACACCGCCCCCCCCCCAACCCCCCCAACACACCGCAACGCAATAGGGCACAAGGTTAAATGTTGTACCGTAAAACAAAAAGGATGAAGAAACCTTGACACTTCACGCAAGTAAGATAAATGAGGCATATGCAACGCCCAAAACAAAAAGTGTTCAATGAATGCATCACTAAGCCTCTCAACACAAGTGCACAACAAAGAAATTAAAGATAGCAAATAAAGGGAGAATAACCCCCAAAATATTCAAGTAAGATGGACATGTCACTGTAATATTACAACAAAAACTTTAGCTAAGGAGTTAAAGTATACAAATTGTACAAATACATTTCATCGCACTAAAAAAGGTCACACGTGACCGCGGTACATAACAGACACAAGCTGTCAGGAATTTCTAAACATACAAAATAGTCATAACAAAAAGACCACACGCGGTCACGGCAAATTACCCTAGAAAAACAACTCGAGTGAAAAGAAGGATCATTCCGGAACATTCAACTCCGCGTTATCAATGCTAGGAAAGGGGTTCGCATCCGCACCTGTGCCTGTTTTCTCATCCGCATCAGTAACCTCTTGGTAATCCGTATGCACAAATTCATAATCATCTGTTGATATAGGCGGAATGGTGCTGGTTGAAGCAAAAGTCATAGATAAAGCAGTGGTAGTACCAGGAGCAGTACCAGAAATGCCTGCGATACCTTCCAAGGCAGAAATGGATAAAGGCTCAGCTAGCGGAACAAAAACATCATAGAGAGCTGATCTATCGTTAGCGGTATTTTCCTTCATCCTTCAGACTCGGTTCCAAGAAACATCCAGAGAAAACAATAAGGAAGTAGCACCAACAACAGTTTGGTCTGGGGAATGATGTATGGGAACCATCAGCTGATCAACATGAGGTTGTGACCATCAAATCAACCTTTCGGCAAGACTATCATCCAAACCGTAGAAGGTTCATAATATGCAACGCAAGCATCTTTATTTATTTCAACTATAGAATTAAAGTAAAGTTAAACACTTTGAAGACCGCAGTAAAGCAGAAAACAATCACCTCCGCGGATAGGTTATATGCAGTCAACATCGTCAAAACTCTACCCCCTTGCCATGAATGATTTCCGGCAGATAATCTTCCTGCAACCCTTTATCCAATGCCTTACATCGCCGCTCCAAGTAGTAGGAAGATAAGGCAGTAGAGTTTAAGCATTTGGCGATAGCAAGCTCTAAGCCATGAGTAAGAAGCCATCGACTCCCAGAGATGGTAGTCAGAAGATGCGGGTAAAACTTCTCCTCCAAGTGAAGGGCAAGTTTAACAAGATCGGCATCTAGCTTATTAAGTTTTTCATTCATCTCCCTTATTCGGTCATCCTGGAACTTCTCAAGTTGACCAATAAGGCTGTCATATGCCGTGACTTTGTCCTGAAGTACAGCAGAGGAAGTTTCCAGCTTATGCACCTAAAATCAAGCGGAAACATAAGAAAATGGTGGAATATATATAAAAAAAGAGGAAAGGAACTTAAGTATAATTATACGTATCTGGTCAGTAAGATTGTCATTATGAAACTTATCGGAAGTGACCACGGCATCCAAATCAGCAACCTCTTGTTCCCTAACCTTAACGGTAGCCGCAAGGTCCGCCACTTTAATATCAAGCTCACCCTTCTCCCTCTCCAAAATAATATTGCGATCCGCCAAAGTCTGAACCTCAGCACGGAGACGAATAGCTTCCGTAGCTTCCGCCTCCTTCACCAACAGCTGAGCCTTGAGATTTGCAACCTCTTCATCTCTGGTTTTTAGCAATAAGTTTTTCTCCTCTACAATGGCACTCAATCTTCTTTTTTCCCTGATATAAAAATCGACAAGCATTCTCACTTCAGCACTAAGAGACATTTGGCGAGTGGTCAGGCGCGAACCAACCCCTCTTTTTATGTGTCGATAAGTATATATAAATATAAATACACAACAAAGGATCAGAATTCGCGCGAGAGCAAGTAAACCGAAAGCAGTATAGAGTGTTCCCGGGTCGTTAAGTCCCAACGAGGCTAGAAATGGATTATCGAAGAACGATTGATGATTGGTGTTTGAATGTAACAAGGAATGTTTGTGAATTAATACTGAAAGCAAATGCACATAAAAATTAAACAAGAACATAAACTAGAATAAGCATAAAAGCTAGAAATAGCAAAAACACTAAAAACTTTTACACTAAGGCACAAATAAGCTCTAATTAGCTTAAGACAGACAAATAAGCTAATCTAAATCTAAATAAGCAAATTAAGCATGCAATTAAGCTAAATTAAAACAAGAAAAACACAACAGTACTACCAGTATTAACTACTAGTACTAACTTAGAGTTAGTACTGCTAGTTATAAGTTAGTACTGTTAAGTTAAGGTTAGTACTGTTAGCCTTAACAGAACACAATTAAACAGGAAATAAGCAAATAAGCTAAAACAGAAGGTTAACTACCCAAAATAAGCACTTAAGCATAAGAATAAGCAACCAGAATGGACTATAATGATAAATAAGCTAGAAAACTAAAACTGATAAACTCTTAAAATTATTTTGAAAAGGAAAATAAGTTCTACTGAAAACAGTAAACTAAAATAGGCTTA
>BQNB010019048.1:0-60430 GCA_026074375.1 Tanacetum coccineum
TAACGTTCTGATTCCATTGGATAGTTGGACAAGTGGACTACTAGTGTATAGATTGCCATTAAGCGGTAAGTGGGTAAAGTCTCTATGAGCTAGGGTTTAACAAGATCACCATTGCTTTAATCCCTAAGATAGATTATAATCAGCAAATAAGGATGCTTTATGCGGATGCTTTAATTGTGGCAGAATTAATGTGTCTAGGTCTTAGGATGATGTAATGCCTAAGTCTTAAGAATGATATGCCACCTCGAGAGAAGAAATCATTGCACTTAATAAACAAACCAACGTTCTAATCGGATTAATAATGGTTAATACAATTTTCTTATATAAGGTTCGACCGCTCTTTTATCTTTTGTTAATTAGCTTGCGTGGGTAACAGTGTCTTGAATTGATTGTAGTCACCAACCAAACCGTGCCAGTCTCTCAGGGTAAAAACCCCCTTTTTACCCTTAGAATTAGGATTTAGACTGACATAGGTTTAACATAGGATTAGATTAGAATAGAATTAACTTAGATTAGACAACCAAGATATTAATTAAATTGATAGATTTAACCTCGCTCTCAGTGATCAACACCTTACTTACCATAAAACTACTACCGATCAGGTACACTGCCCGTTAAAGTGTTGTTTTTGGTTAAGTCGGCAAAATATAAATTTAAAACTTGAAATAAATAAATTACACACCCACAACGACACATCACCCACATTGTTCATCGATAGAAAAGGCAAAGATATCCTCCTTGTATAAATCTATGTTGATGATATAATTTTTGCTTCTAGTACTACTGAATTATGTGATAAGTTTTCTGAGATAATGTGTTCTAAATTCAAGATGTCAATGTTGGGCAAAATATCATTTTTTTCTAGGACTACAGATTTCACAGAGTCCCAGAGGCATCTTTTTAAACCAATCAAGATATGCTTTAGAATCACTTAAGAAATACGGAATGGAATCTTGTGACCCAGTGGATACTCCCATGGTGGAGAAATCCAAACTGGACGAGGATCTACAAGGGAAAGCCGTTGATCTTACACATTATCGTGGCATGGTTGGCACCCTTATGTATCTTATATCTAGTAGACCAAACCTGGTATATGTTTTCTATATGTGTGCTAGGTATTAGGCTCGTCCTACTGAAAAGTACCTACATGCTGTAAAAAGAATCTTTCGATGTCTAAGAGGAACTATCAATCAGGGACTATGGTACTCGAAGGATTATGCTATTGCTCTAATAGCTTTTGCAGATGCTGATCACGCGGGTTGTCAAGATACCAGACGTAACACATCTGGAAGTATGCAATTGTTGGGAGACAGACTTGTTAGCTGGTCATAAAAAAGGCAGAAAAGCATTGCAATATCCAGTACGGAAGCTGAATATATAGCCTTGTCCGGCTGTTGTGCTCAAGTCCTTTGGATGAGATCACAACTTGCCGACTATGGCCTTGGATTCAATAAAATCCTAATGTACTATGATAACAAAAGCGCTATTGCCTTATGCTGCAACAATGTTCAACATTCTTGTATTCTCTTTCATGACGGCGTCACGATTAACTGTAAAACCTAAAAATCTCAACAAATGTGAAATTACCAAAATACCCCTAATGCAAGAAAATCTATAAAAGCTTAAATAAATTTCAGTTTAATTTTAGAAATTATGAAAATACAATATTTAGCAATTATGAAATTTTTGTAAGGTTAAAATACTTTATGTTATACAATGAAAATAATTAAAATTATTATAAGTATATGTTTGCCGATTTTAAAATATGTATTTAATTATCTTATTACATTACAAAATTTAATAAATAAAATGGGGATTAAATATAAAATAATTATGAAAAATAATTAAATTTATTTAAAACCTATTTAAGCCCCTAGGGACTCGGCCAAATAACGTTATCACATATTTATTTCTTTTTTTATTTGTTAAATCATTAAAAAACAAATGCACAAAACCCTAAAATACCAAAGTGACGGCAACTGAATTTTCAAGGCAAGGAACGAATTTTTCTAAGATCATTGAGACTAAGGAGTGTGGGGAAAAATAGAGGGAGCTTGGGAAGTGATTGATTCAGATTTTTGGTATCGTTTTGGGTTCGAAAAGCCTATACCGATTGTGCTAAAATCATATATTCATCAAAGGGGCCATCAAAGGTCATTTATAAACTTATATTACATCATGTTCTACATGTTTTAAAACATGGAGAAAAATAACCATAAACTTTATTTCGATTTTATAAATTGAAACATATTCAAACCTAATTAGAATGAAAATTAAATCGGAATATAAATATGGTAAAATTTTTTTTATATTTTTTCTGGGGTTGTTCATTTCTCATAATAACTTAAATTAAATATTGTTGAATAATTTATACATGATTCGAATGATTTTTGGATTTTCTTTTGTATTGCCGATCAAAAATGGGAACAAAGGGAAAAGAAAGAAAAATGGTTAAAATGAATTAGGGTTAGGGTTTTACTATTTTGTCGAGGTGTAATTAATTCCAATTATTGGGAAATAATTATGTTTGTGATTGGTGAAAATTTAATTAGGGTTTTGTGAAATTATTTGTTAGCCGATTATGGTTATAAAAGGTATAAGGACTTGTTAGGTTAAATTTCATGAAACTATGGGGGTCCTTTTTTAGACATGTTATTATACTTAGTATATTCTTTTATAAAATAAGTTGGGAGGGGGGGTATAATAAAAATGTCATTTTGATATTTGTTGGGATTTAAAATTGGTTTATTTCATATATTATGTAATTAGAAAGTAATTAATTAAAATAGAGGGGACTAAATTGTAAATTCTGAAAGTTTAAGTTTGGTTGAGTAATTTAGTGTATAAGGTTTGATATTGTTATATTTGAATCTATAAGGGATTGTTTTGTATTTTAAGGATTAATTATAAGTAATGTTAAAGTAATTATAACCAAAAGGACCTATAATATGTAAATTATGTAAAAAATTATGGGTTTGACTCTGTAAATACATAAAATGGAAGGTATATCTGAATTAAAAAAGATAACTTTGATATTTACACTTTTAACATGAAATTTGCTTGATTTTGCTATATTAAACCCTAAAAATATGCGAAGCTGTCATATTTTAACCCTAAACTTATAAGGTTTCTTATTAAGTCCCAAAACTATTTAAAATCACTTAATGAATCTAAATATGAGGAATATTACTAATTTTGGAAAAGTTACTAAAAAATGCGAAATTACTAAAAATGGGAAAGTTACTAAAAATGGAAAGTTACTAAAATGGAAAGTTTCTAACATATTGAAAGTTTACTAAAAATGTAAGTTTCTAAAATAGAAGTTACTAAAAAAAATGGAAAGTTTTTATATAATAGAAAGTTACTAAAAATGGAAAGTTTCTAAAATGGAGCGTATAACTTAAATGTAAGGTTTTGTTAACTCGAATTCATCATTTCATTAGGTTCGGTCATGAGGGAGTGATTCTGTATATTCCCTTTGGTGTTTTCTTTGATTTTGCTTTGACTTCGGGAATAAGGTACTGATATTCTGACTTATGTTAAGGTTTCTCCATGACATATTCCTCTCTATCTTTGATTACTTATGTGAATTGCTACATTTGCTATGAGCCTTTTATTTTGGTTCTCTTATATGATCTGTCATTATGTTCCATTTGAACCCTGCTATGCTATCCCTTGATATTTGAACCTTTGATATTTGAACCTTTGATATTTGAACCTTTGATAATTGAACCTTTGATATTTGAACCTTTGATATTTGAACCTTTGCTATGATCCCTTTGAAATGAACTTTGATATGACTTTGCTATTGAAAACCTTCAGTTTGGAAGAGAAAATGAACACCAAGCAACTATTGTTTACTTTAGCCATGGGAAGGTAAACATGGCCGTGTCATGATGCACCTTTGGCATGACTCATGTGTGGTGACGTGATTTCTCACACCGTTCCCCTATTTGTATTATCATGGCATTCATTGAAGGACAATTATTTGTTTTAAGGGCGTATGGATGCATCTAGATTTGTTTTGTATTCGAAGGATTATGACATTATGATATTTGGATATTTGGTGACTGATGTTTGGGTGCAATCCACGTCTTTCACATTTGGAGCTCGCGACTCCATGGTTACTATGATTTGATTTGTTTGGGCTTGGTGATTGAACTTAACCTAATTTGATTTTCTGATTCATCTTACCTTACCCTATGATTTGATATTCTGATTTCTGTCATTATCTTATATTTGTATCCTTTGATCATGTCTTGTGATATCCTTTGTACTTTGTATCATATCCTTTGATTTGTTATCTTTTGCATTCGATTACTATATATCTGTTCACTGGATTGTAAGCTCAGCCGCTTTTCTTTTCCTGCGGCAGTATCTAGATAGAGCTGGGGTCCGCTTTTGGGTTATGAGTGATGAGTGTAGACTACACTAGCGATCTTACCTTTGATATGCGAATTGTTTCTTTTTCAGACATTTGTTATTACGTTTTTGGATTATGTATACTTTGAGAACCTTATGTTCCTTTAAGTCATGTTAATTATTTCCTTTGATTATTTATTTAAGACCTTCCGCAGTTTAGCTTGGTGTTATGATTATGAATGCTTTTGATGTACACCATATTTGTATATACTTCATACCCTTCTGGGTTCGGGGAGTTACAATTTATGCGTTACAGAGCTGCCAGGTTAATCAGACGAGAGGTCTTATGACCATTAGAGCTTAGGCTCATGACTGTGAGGATCTGGGTATAGAATTTGGTTCTTCTGCCGTTAAATCTTCTTAGAACCTATCTTGTTTTCGTTTGCTAATCGTTTTCTCGATCGTTCAGATGGTGACTACCCGTAGAAACTCGGATGACGATGTTCCTAACTTCGAGGCATGATTGGATTACTTGACTGTTGGGGCCAAATGCTCTCCTACACCCACTTAAATTGAACGTGTAATCAATTTCAACCCCAATGATAAGGACAAAACCATATGCTTATTGACCATGAATATGTTAAACTGCACTCATACGTTTTGAGTCGTATTCGACTTGCGAATTAACTTCCTATCCATATGCTCGTCTTTGACTGTGATTATTGGCATGGATTGGTGGCTCTCTTCGAGCTACCATTGAACTGCTATGCTAGGACTGTGATCTTTGGTAACGTTCACCAACCTGAATTTGTTTATCATGGTTCCTCACCGCTTAAGTCCGTTAAGCTCATCTCTGTTATGAAGGCACGTACCTTGATTTCTCATGGGTGCCAAGGTTTTCTGGCTTCTGTTATGGACATATCTTTGGAGATATATTCCTAATAATTGAAAAATCTTTCTGTTGTTCGTGAATTCGCTGTGTTTTTCCCGAGATGAACTTCCTGGACTTCCGCCGGCTAGAGAGATAGATCTTTGGCATTTGAGCTGTTTATTCCCGGTGCCTGAAACCATATCTCAAAGGCTCGTATCGTTATGGCACCTTGAATTGAAAGAGTTTAAAGGAAGCAGTTACAGGAGATGTTGGAGAATGGCTTTATTTAGAACCCAGTGTTTCACCGATGGGGTGCACGGTCCTTATTTGTTAAGAAGGAAAGGATGGGAGCTTGCGCTGGTGTAGTGATTACCGCTGAACTCATGTATTACTATTCGTAGCGTCTCATCTTCAGCGAATCGACCCATTTGTTTGAACACTGCAAGGGGCAAATATTTTTCTAAGATTGAACTGCGATACTGTTCTCTATCAGCTTCGTGTCGAAGAGAGCAAGATATTACTTAAGATGCTTTTCGTACGAGTATATGGCCTCTACGATATTCTTGGTTATGCCCTTTGGTTTGATAAAGCTTAGGCTGTGTTTAAGGATTGATGAACAGTTTTTCCACGAGTACCTTCGTTATGTTCCGTTATTGTTTTCATTGACGAACATCCTCGTTTACTCTAAGTCTGAAGAAGAGCTTGAACAACATCTACGGGTGGATATTTGTGTTGGAGATTATTAGAAGAAGAAGTTGTATGCGGAAATTTTCGAAGTGCGAGTTCTGGTTAAGCAAGTTCGGTTCCTTGGTCATATTGTTTTGCAGACAGGCATATTATTATGGATCCATCAAAGGTTGAAGCTCAGCATCATCCAAATGGACCGAGACATTCTACGGGTGACGGAAGGTGAGGGCTTTTCTGGGGCATGCTGGGCTATTACCGAAGTTTTGTCTGAGGTTTCTCCGATTAGCTTTACCATCTTACACACAATGATGAGACAAGGGTGAGAAGTTCTGTGTGGACGGAATGAGCGTCAGGCGAGAGTTTGAGGGAAGTGATAACGGAGATTGGTGGTCTGACTCGATTATGACACTCTTCCATCGGTTCCGGTGGTTTTAGGATATACAGTGATGCATCAAAATAGGTTTTGGGTTGTGTTTTGATGCATCATGGAAAGGTGAACGCCTACGCTTAAGACAACTGAAGAGCCTATGAAGTAAAATTACCAACCATGATCTTGAGTTAGCTGCCGTTGGTATTTGCAATTGAAAATCTGGAGACATATCTGTATGTGTGAAGGCTTGTGATAATTTACAGATCCATAAAAGAGTCTCAATTTATTTTTACTCAGCGAGAACTTAACATGAGACAGAGAAGATGGTTGGAACTTCTGAAGGATTATGACACTAACATCCAGTACCATCCGGGCAAGGCTAATGTGGTTGCCGACGCACTTAGTCGAAAAATCTGGGATGATCGTTGTTTTGATTCCAGGATCTTCATCGATTTGAGCGTTTAGGATGCTTGAGCTTATGTGTACGTGTTTGATGCTATTGGGACGAGTATGAGGATAGAGTTTAACCTCATGCTACAGATCAAAGAAGCTCAAAGGGATGACGGTGAGTTGTGGACTATTGTGCAGAATGTTGAAGACGGTAAACATACTGAGTTCAGTGTTGATGATGACGGTGTTGTGTGGTTTGAAGATAGGCTATGTGTTCCTAATGATCAGGTCCCACTTCGCGGAGAAGGTACTTATGATGGAAGTCATAGTTCTCCATTTACTATTCATCCGGTATCACCAAAATGTACAGAGATTTGAAACACTACTTTGGTGGAACGGCATAGAAGCAAGATGTGGTACGTTTTTGTATCAAGTGTATGATATTTGTCAGCAGGTCAAATTGACATCATGAGCTTAGTAGTTTGTTTTACAGACGTTGGTGATTTCTATGTGGAAATAGGATGAGATTTCCATGGAGTTTCGTTACTGGTTTTGCCTACTACTCAGAAAAGACATGATGCGATTTGGGTGGTTGTTGATCGGCTAACCAAGTCTGCTCATTTCTTACCCATTCGGAAGAACTATGGTATTAGTAAGTTGGCGGAGATTTTTCGACAGGAAATCGTTAGACTGCATGGTACACCGACTGCTATTGTGTCCGACAGAGATCAAAGTCTTACCGTCTATTTTTGAAATTGATTAAAGAAAGCTTGGGGAACTCGTATTAAATTCAGTCTGCATTTCATCCTCAGACCGACTGGTCAGTCAGCAGAAGAGGACTATTCAGACTTTGGAAGCGATATGTTGAGGCTTGTGCTTTAGAATGGGACAGGTTTGCTGAGGATGATTATTTGAGCTTCGGTGGAGTTTGCCTACATATTGTTAGTTGCAATGTGCATCAAGGCAGCACCTTTCGAGCTTTTGTATGGTAGGAAATGTCGAGCACCTATTTGCTGGGATGAAGTAGGTGAGCGTTTGATTGAAGGTCCGGAGCTTATCGAGATTACTAATGAGAAAGTGGCTGTTGCTAAGGAGAAATTGAAAGAGGCTAGATCGCGACAGAAGAGTTATGCTGATAAGCATCGACGTGACTTAGAGTTTCAAACTGGAGATCGTGTATTTCTGAAAGTTTCGCCATTCAGAGGAGTTAAACGTTTTGGGATCAAGGGCAAGCTCAGTCCTCGATTCATTGGTCCATTTGAGATTCTGGAACGTATAGGAGAAGTTTCGTATCGTTTGGCACCTTCCGCCGCTCGTCTATCGCCCGGATCTGATGTCTTTCATGTATCTCTTTTGAGGGGATACCATTATCATCCATTGCATGTCGCATCTTATCCTTTTGATCAGATTCAGCCTGATATGTCTTTGTCCGAGGAACCTGAATCCATTCTGGATCGTCAAGAGAGAGTCATGAGAAACAAAGTCATTCCTTTTGAATGATTATTTGGAAGAATCCCAGAGCGTGAGGCTTCACCTGGTTGAGAACGAAGAGTCTAAATGCGAGCTAGTTATCCTCATTTCTTTGTCTAGCTCGGTGTATGTGTTCGTTTCGTCCTCATTTTTCGGGGTTTTCATTCGGTTTCATTTCAATTTTCGAGGACGAATTTTTTTTTAGAGGGGAAAGAAGTATGTAAACCTTAAAAATCTCAACCAAATTGTGAAATTACCAATTACCCCTAATGCAAGAAAATCTATAAAGATTAAAATATATTTCATTTAATTACAGAAATTATGAAAATACAATATTTAGCAATTATGAAATTTTTTGTAAGGTCAAAATACTTTATGTTATACAATGAAAATAATTAAAATTATTATAAGTATATGTGCCAAATTTATATATGTATTTAATTAACTTATACATTACAAAATTAATTAAATAAAATGTGGGATAATATAAAAATAATTATGAAAATAATTTAAAATCTGATTTAAAAACCTATTTTAAAGCCCCTAAGGACTCGGCCAAATAAGTTATAACATCTTTATTTCATTTTTCATTTGTTAAATCATTATAAAAACTAATGCCACCACAAACCCTAAAATACCAAAGTGATGGCAAACGGAATTTTCCAAGGTTTAGACGCATTTTTATAAGATCACATTTGAAAAGACAAGTAGTGGGGGAAAAATTGTGGGAGCTTGGGGAAGTGATTGATTCGATTTTTTGGTTATCGTTTTGGGTTCGAAAAAGTATACGAGTGAATAAAAATCATAAAATCAATCAAAAGGCAATCAAAGGTAATTTTATAATTATATCTACATATATTAAACTTGTTATAAACCTGAGAAAAATATCCATGAACTTTATTTCGATTTTATAAATTGATAACATATTCAAATACCCTAATTTAGAAATGAAAATTAATTCGGAATATAAAATATTGGCTAAAATTTTATTTTATATTTGATGGGGTTGTTCATATTCTCATATAACTCATAAAAATTGTTGGAATAATTTTTACTGATATAGTAATGATTTTTTTGGTGGGGATTTCTTTTGTATTTGGTGCGAATTCGAAAATGATGAAAAAAGGGAAGAAAATGGTTAAATGAATTTGTGGTTAGGGTTTTGTTATTTTGTCCAGGTATAATTAATGCCCAGTATTGGTAAATCAATTGTGTTTGTGATTGAGGGAAAATTTGATTATTATAGGTTTTTGTGAATTAATATGCTTAGTCGATTATTGTATAAAAGGTTATAAGGGAATTGTTATGTAATTTCTGAAACTATGGGTCTTATTTTAGAATTTTATTATACTTAGATATTCTTTAATAATAAAAAGTTGGGTGTGGGTTATAAAATGTCATTTTGATATTATGTTCGGATTTAAAATGGATTAATTTTCATATATTATGTATTTAGGAAAGTAATTAATAAAATAGAGGACTAAATTTGTAAATTTTGAAAAGTATAAGGCTTTGGTTTATTAATTATGTATAAGTTTGATTTTGTTATATTTGAATCTCTAAAGGGCTTGTTTTGTAATTATGGATAAATTAAAGATATTGGTTTAAGTTAATTAATAAAACCAAAAGACTAAATATCGTACAAATTATGTAAAATTAAGGTTTGACTTGTAAATACATAAAATGGAAAGGTATATTCAGAATAAAATAAGGGAACTGTGATATTTACACTTTTAACTGTTGAAAATTTGTTGATTTTGCACTATTAAACCATAAAACATATGGAAAGCTGTCATATTTAACACTACAATTATAAGGTTGCATATTAAGTCCTAACCTATTTAAAATAATTAATAGGAATCTCAACTTGATGAATAATAACTAATTTTGGGAAAGTACTAAAAATGGAATGGAAAGTTACTAACTAAATGGGGAATCGTTGTACTGCTGAAAAATGGAAAGTTTCTTAAAAATAGAAAGTTACTAAAAATGGATATAGTTTTCTAATAATAGAAAGGTACTAAAAATGGTAAAGTTTCTAAAACATAGAAAGTTACTAACAAAATGTGAAAGTTTCTAAAAATGAAAGTATAACTTAATTTGAAAGGATTTTGTAAACTCCGTAATTCTTCATTTCCTTAGGTTAGGTAAGAGGGAGTGATTCACTGTTATCTCCTGTGGTGTTTTCTTTGATTTTGCTTTGCTTCGGAATAAGGTACAGATATTCTGACCTTATCGTTAAGGTTTCTCATGACATATTCCTCTCTATCTTTGATTACTTATGTGATTTGCTACATTTGCTCTGGCCTTTATATTTTGCGTCCTCTTACTATGTTGTCATTATGTATCCATTTTGCAACCCTGCTATGCTTTCCCTTGATATTTTTCGAACCTTTGATATTTGAAACCTTTGATATTTGAACTTTGTATAATTGAACCTTTGTTATGTGAACACTTTTGATATTTGAACCCTTTGCCTGTATGGTCCCTTTGAAATGAACTTTGATATGACTTTGCTTTGAACCCTTCAGTTTAAGAACCAAGCCACTATTTGTTTCCTAGCCATGAAGGTAACATGGCCGTGTCATTGATGCACCTTTGGCATGACTCATGTGTGGGTGAGTGATTTCTCACACCGTCCCCCATTTGATATTATATGCGCATTATGAAGATTTTTATTTGTTTAAGGGGCGTATGGATGCATCCTAGATTTGTTTTGTATTCGATGGATTATGACATTATGATATTTGGATATTTGGTGACTGATGTTTGGGTGCAATCCACGTCTTTCACAATTTGGAGCTCGCGACTCCATGGTTACTATGATTTGATTTGTTTTTGGGCTTGGTGATTGAACTTAACATAATTTGATTTTATGATTCTCTTACCTTACCCTATGATTTGTATATCTGATTTGTCTTATCTTATATTTGTATCCCTTTGATCATGTCTTGTGATATCCTTTGTACCTTTGTATCATAATCCTTTGATTTCCATTATCTTTTGCATTCGATTATATATATCTGTTCACTGGGCTTTGTAAGCTCAGCCGCACTTTTCTTTTCCTGTGGAGGTATCTAAAAGCTAGGAGATGGGGTATGCTTTTGGGTTTTGAGTGATGAGTGTAGCACTCACCTAGAGATCTTACCTTTGATATAGCGAATTTTTCCTTTTCAAGGTATTTGTTATTTCGTTTTGAAGATGTTTTCCTTTGAGAAATTAGTGTACCTTAAGTCTGTGACTTATTCTCCTTTTGATTATTTATTTAAGACTTACGCTTTTGTTTATGCTTGTGTTATGATTATGGAATGCTTTTGATGTCACACCTTCATTTGTTAATAATTCTACCCTTCTGGGCGGGGCGTTACATTAACACACGACGCCGTCACAACAATTTTGCTATATATACAAACCCGAATTTAGGGTTTTGGGTGTGTAACTTTAGAATAAAAGAGGGTACGAACCCTAGTTCGTTTAGCAGCTATTAGGGATGATTTTAGGGCCTAAAAACCCTATTGTACTTCCGCCAACTCATGTTTTAATCAAGTAAGGTTTATTTAATCATTCAATATGTCTATGTGTTGTTTGATTCATCTATGTTCTTGCTTTATCTATAACATGCTTGGCTAAACCTCCTATTGTGTTTATTATGTTTGTATGAAACCTAGAATGTAAATCTTAGTGGTGTTGCTTCTTGTGATGGATGTGCATGTTAGGTCTTAGAAAACCAGCTTTTGTCTGTATCGCTGTTGATATGTCTAGGAAAATATGATTGTGTAGAAAGGATACCATCGGGTAACAGTCTTCATACTACCTTGCCCCCTAATATAGTTGATCCACTTTTAATATATTTCACATGCATTTAATATACCCTTAGGGGCCTTGTAATAGTCCTCATACTACCTTACTTGTGCGTTGCTCTAACGGAATATTATTTAGTAGCGACGGGCGTTCGTGTAATTCGTTTCATGGTCTTAGGAAAATAATGTTCATTGATAATCACTAGTGTGACAATTAGCAATAAACACTAGGAGAAGCAATCTAGGGAGTAATACATGATTAAATAAACACAATCTTTTATCATTTGTTATCACCAGTAGTTTAGGTTATCATTTAGTTTAATAGCTAAAACCTAAACCACCTCTCCCAATTATATCGATTTACTTGCTTTAATAAAATATAAAAAAACATAAATATTTTCTCTCAACCTTAGAATTCTATATTGACCGAGCATCAAGCTCTTCCCTACATATTTCTCGAGATTAATTTATTCATCCGTGAACGTTAAAAACCCTAAGAGTCTGTGCCTATTCTACTACTACATCGATTAGGAAATTATATATAATCATCCTGACATTCAAATTACTTCAGCTAAATTCAACCGTGACACCCTCCCCAAAATGGACCTCTGCATAGGTAGTTGTTAATCTTCGTGTAGAGTCCTACGTCGATCCACATCAGGTTTTTGGCGTCGCGATGGGGAATAGTTAGGTTTTGATCTTATTTTTACTTGCTTGAATCTTTTCAAGCAAGATTTAATTTCCGCATATTAGCTTTCTTGTAGTCTATCTTTTTCTTTGTGCCCTTTGTTCATAACATTTGTAAATTTGTAAATTATAATGAATAGGTATGCTTATTCTAGCATAGGTAGGTTTATGTATTCTTCCGTAATTAACTCATGGTGTTCCAACAACATCAAGATTGATAATCTCTCTACGATTCGTGGACTCGTTTCAAAGACATAATCCAAAAAGTCCTGAATCATGGCCTTAGTATATGGACCCTAATTGAAATCTTTCTTAAACATCTCGACTCGTTATCCCGTCATATCATCAATTTGACAGCAGAAGGGGATCTTAAGGAGTTTAGTGATATAGGAGCATGGTATGCCAAAGAGGATTGTGCCCAATATGATAAAAAAAGTAGCAACCCAAAAGCGTTATTTCCCTGTGTGAAAACAATAGCAAATCCAAATGCTTTAATAGTTGGGGATGATAGGTTTAGGGTACTTGTAATTAGGTGCCATGCAACAATGTGTTAGCGAATCTATGATGAGAATGTAGATCGCTTAAGTCGATGGTTAATGAGATAGGGTTAAAAAGCCTGAGAGTACCACACAAACCTAATCGGCATTTGAGGAAATACACACCGCCGCTCTGTGGACTTACCGACAGAAAGAAGTAGAAAAAGACTTTAGGGACCCGATAGAGTTAGAACCTTTTGAACAAAAACAAATACTAGAGGACGAAGTAGGCTTAAATTTTAATCACAAAACACTACTCTTTAGTCTAGGGATAAGTTACTAGTTTTGATGGAACGGAAGATTGAACATTTATCAATATGTTTATCCTTAGATGTTAGAGTCTAGGACATAATAGGCCTTCGAAACACCCATCAAAACCACTTGAGTTACGGATAGTAGTTCTAGGATGAAGGTAGTAGCATTATTTAACAACTCAAACACCGGCCATTTACCTCTGTGGCAATTACCATCCTAAGGGTGTGATATAGTTTTTATAACCCAGGTTATTAATAACTAAGGAGGACTTATGGATTAAATAAACGGGGTTTATTTAGGAAATAGTGATCCCTAGGTGTTGATATTTCAAAATTGGGAGATGTTTGGATGATGTTGGAGATTAGAATCTAAGAAGTTTTCATCTAGGAGAAGAACTTAGTTATTCGATAGGCCAAATGAAGTAAGAGAGAGGTAGGAATCTAGAAAACAACCATTGAACATATAATTTACCAACCAATTTTCCAGCATGTGACCCCTTCTCATAACAATGGTGTGTACCGTTACTATCACTCGCACTTGAACTCAAGTGTAGGGGAACCTTCCCCTTTATTTGTTAAATAAGGTTAGAGTTAGGCTCGTGACTCGAACAAAAACAAGCGCTTTTTGGGAGGCAAATCAAATGAACAATGTTTTTACCCTATATTTATTTTTAGCTCATAAGGGAGCGTCGTTTTTGTCTTGTGTTTTATTCTTTTCATTTTATTTTATCAGTTCGAACTCTATCCATGTTAATCAAGCTTTTTTTTTGTTTTTAAACCTAGTCCATAATTTCTTGATTTATGGTTTTGGGCAATTGATTAGTGTAGGGGAATTTATTCGGTTTTTATTATCAAGTCCTCATTCATTGTTAATGATAACCTTGACGGAGTCAAACGCCCCAGGACCAGGAAAGAAAACTTAAAGTTTTTAATTATTTTTGAAAATAAAACTTGCCTATCATTTAATATATGTATTCTTCTGTTATAAACCTATAAAACCTAATGAGTTTAACAATTTTCTCATCCTATCTTTACTGCTTTATCGAGTCAAACCCTAAATTCATATTGTATATTTGTCTATCGCACATTATTTATGCTTGTATAGTGTCTTTCGTCATTTGATTACGGGTCCTATATTTGATGAGAAGAAGCTTGGAGTTCTTAGGAAGTTTCATTGGATGATTCTTAGTAGATGATTTAACAGTTAATCGCATGTTTCTTCTACATTTATTGAGAAATACAATGGGGAGTACTTGTTTCTTCTTACTTGTTTTCTTTTCATTTATTCGTCTTTTATACGGGTACTTTTTATTGACTACATTGGGGACAATGTTCAACTTAAGTGTAGGGGGGAAAAATAAGCCTGTAAAACTCTTTTTCTTGCATTTGCTTGGTCTTAAAATGATGGGTAATATATCGAACACATTAGCAAAGAGGTAATTTATACCCAAATTTAATTTTTTTTATGACACATACCAATGAAAACCAAGTATTAATAGCGTCTCATTGTAGGAATTTATATGACTAGCACAATAACCCTCAGAATTCCACTCAAAAAATGTAAGGTTCGCCCTTAGATCTTTAGGAATTCGAGTGCCCATTATTGGTAACCCAAGATGATTTTATCTTTACCCGGTTCGCAGTTAAGGGTTGATTTGCATGCGTGCATGTTCTATTCAGTCATTACGGGCCATGTTTGTTTCCATTGCCTTGTCACCTTTTCTAGGATTGTCTGGTGTTAGTAAAATTTCATATGAGTGTACGGTAAGGGTATTAAATTCTAGAAACTTCGTTTTTTGTGGATGAATTACCGGACCGACCGCATAAGTAAAGTATTTAGATTTGCTTGACAAGATGCATTAGATTAACAATGTTTTAAACTGTAATTGTTTATGATGGTCACAACGATCATAAACTTATCCCAACACCATTGCATGCACTCATCTTCTTTAGTACTGGATACCCCATAGTTACAACCCTACGAGCCTATCTCTTTTTCACGGTTCCTTGTTAATATTCTGGTTACATCCGGACTATTAATATGTGCATTAGTCACCCTTAAACCAATCGTTACACCCAAATTGATTTAGCCTACCTTGTATGTACTTGCTTTTAGTACATTATTATGTTAAACCCAAGTTAATTATTGAGTACACGATTGTTAAGTCCTTATCCTTGTAAATACAGTTTTGGGGCGCTTGGAATTCATGGTAGTATTTATTTCGCGGAAGAATAGGGAAGAAAAGTTAAGTCAATACCCCCATATGTTTGTCAAATGATCTCCATGTTATTTTGATCCACCTCAAATCGGGTCATTAGTTAGATTGTAAATATCGAGCATGTAAAAGCTCAAGTGTAGGGGTACGTGTTATAAACCCCAAGTGATGTATTACGTTATTCAAAAAAAGAAAAGAAAAAGAAAGAGATTGTTGTAAGATTGTGTAGTGTTTGTAGATCTTCGTCGAGTCTTGGCGTAGAACCATAACCAGGTTGTATTCATGTAAATAATTAGCTAACCCTTCCAATCCAAACTCACCAAAGTACCACCCAATTGTTCCCATCGTTTTCATATTCCATTATGTGTTATCTTACACCAAAACCAATATCAACCTTTAAAAGACTCTTAGATAGTAATGAATTAAATGCTTGACGCCTAGCAGTGGAGGTTTATCTTTAACAAGCCCTATGCGTAATTTACTATTGCTAGGACAGGTATGAGTGTTGATTTTCAGTTTTCCCCTTAGGTTATAATTTATTATTACACCCGAGTGAAAGAGAGAATCCCAAACACTTATGTGGAGTGCTAGTGTATACTTTCCGTGCTAGTTAATACGAGGTCCTAGAAGGTTTTGTGTTGTTAAAATACATTATAGAGTAGTAAATGTCCCCTATTTATTGCTATTGGCTAGGTAGAAAGCCAATTTGCATGGAGGCACAAGAAATCCCAAGTGTAGGGGTATTTGATGAGGTGTCATTTTATACACTTTTTCAGTCGTTTAACCTCCTAAATCGTGTGTTTATGCCCAAAATAGGTACTTAATCGTTCCTTTTCAGGTATTTTGCATTTGGAAGGCATTGGAAGAATTACACGTGACTTGGGCTCATTTGAAGAAGTAAAGGACAAGTACTCGGACCTACTCCAACATTGATACAAAGTATTTCTCTACAGTGGCTAGAGATGGCGTCACAGATACAACGTGACGCCATCACAACAAAGACCAAGACGGCGTCACATGATTCCATGATGGCGTCAGAGCACATGACCAAACCCATTATCTAGAATATTCTCTTTAATGCGTACGTACGATTAAACGCGACGTCGTATAGTGATTTTTCTATATATACAACCATATTTAGGGTTTTTGGGTGTGTAAACTTTAGAATAAAAGAGGGTACGAACCTAGGTCGTTTTGCTAGCTGTTAGGACGATTTTAGGGCCTTAAAAACCTATTGTACTTCCTCCAAATCAGTTTAATCAAGTAAGGTTTAGTTATTCATTCAATATGTCTTTTGGTGTTGATTCAATCTTGTCTTACTTTATCTATAAGTGCCTTGGCTAAAACCTCACTTTGTGTTTATTTATGTTGTATGAAAACCAAATGTACGTCTTAGTGGGTGTTGCTTCTTGTGATTGGTGTGCACTGTTAGGTCTTAGAAAAATAACTTTTGTCTGTATCGATGTTGATATGTCTAAGAAAACATGATTGTGTTGAAATGATACCTTCGGGTAAACTCTTCCTTCTACTTTGCCCTCTAATATGGATTGATCACTTTTAGTAAATATTTCACATGCATTTAATATACACTTAGGGGCCATGTAAAATGTCTCATACTACCTTACTTGTGGTTGCTCTAAACGGAATATTAAATTCGGCGGGTTCGTGTAATTCGTTCTGGACTTAGGAAATTATTTCCTAGATCATCAAAAGTAGACAAGCAAACAACACTTGGTATAAGCAATTTAGGGTAGTAAACATGATTAATTAAAAAAACAATATTTTATCATATAGTTATCTACCAGTATTTTAGATTTCATTTGTTTAATAGCTAAAACCAAACCACTCTCCAATTTATACGATTTTACCTGCTTTCAATAAAAATATAAAACACGAAAATTATCTTCTCTCAACCATTTGAATTCTGTTAGACCGTAATCATAAGCCTTCCCAACCTATTCCTCGATCCTGTGAACGGATAATTAAACCCCATGTGTCGTGCCTATACTACTACTAAAACGATTAGGTTGCTCTGCCTAGGGATATGTTGTGAAAAATTCGTGTAGAAGTCCATACGACGACCGCTATCATTATGGTACTCGAATAAGGCTTTATGTTATTGCGCTAACAGCTTTTGCGTTGATGATCATGGGGTTGTTCAAGATACAAGACGTTAAGTAAATCTAGAATTGTATCAATTGGTGGGAGAACTGATACTCTGTTAGCTTGTGCATTATAATATGGCAGAAAAAATATATTGCGATATCCAATATGAAAGCTGATACTATATAGCACTTGTCTGGATTTCGTGCTCCAAGTCCTTTGGATAATGATAAAACCTTGCCGAATATGGCTTTGATTTGAAATAATTCCAATGTATTGTGATAACAAAAAGCGCTATTGCCTTACGTTTTGCAAACAATGTTCAATCCTTTTCGATACAAAGCAATATCGACATCAGGTTTCACTTCATAAAAGAGCAAGTGGAGAATAGAGTCACCGAGCTTTACTTTGTCAATACAGAATACCAGTTGGCGGACATCTTCACCAAGGCTCTATGTCGAGAAAGAATTGAATTCCTTATCGACAAGCTGGGGATGGGAAGTTTTACTCCTGAGACTTTGAAAGAACTAGCAGATGAAGCCGAAGAATATTGGTGGTACCTATTCTTATATCCTTTGTATTTTACATTATATATAACAGGATAAAACAATGCCACCTCATGCAACTTAAATGCCACATCATCACCAAAGAATGCCACATCATCGTTTGATAATACTATGTCACCAATTTTTAATCCACCTAGGCAACCAACAAAGCCACATAGGCATTTATATGCCACATCACCTTAAATCAATGCCACCTTACCATCATAAAGCCATCTATAAAATAATCTTATGAAAATAATTCAGAATAAAATGCATACCATGGGAATCGAACCTGGGCTTCTTCACACAAAGAAAATTACTCAACCACTGAACCAGCTTGGTATTTGTGATAGAAAAAGCAAACCAAATATGTAATGCTTTAAACACAGTAAATACATCAATATGCAATGAAACGCATAACAGTTGCCAGGAAAGAAGGAAAGATATTAATTTACAATGATTGACCATATCAAACATTCAATGAAACGCATCAAATTCACATAACGCATCAAATCAACACAATAAACAATTGTATACCAAATGTCCAAACCCCTAAATCTAACCCTAATACTCTTCAAAATTGTTTGATCAGATTATCAACATCTGTTGATTCCGATTAGAGTTTTCAATCTAACAGGTATGTTATTACATTTTGTCATCCTTTTTCTCAATCTAACATTTACCTCGAAACCCCCCTCGGTCCGCTCTGTTTATTATGTGTCTCTTAGGAGCCTTGCAGCCAGGCGAAGTTTGAAAATATGGCACTACCATCGCACCAAGGCTGTATGCACATGTTTATCAACATTTCTTTGTTGCTCGAATGGACATGGTGGTTGATTGTAAGCCTGGAGAAGCACACAATCAGGTATGCACTGAAACAAAGGATTGAGATTCTATTTAATAATAGTTGTTGAAGTGGTCTTAGTATTAGGATAAAACACTAATGAGTTTACATATATATTTCAACGCTCTCTTGTGTTGTTCTTCAAGGCTGTGGAAGTTAATGTAAAAGTTGAGGAACCCGAAAAGGATAATGTTCACAATAATGCTTTTTACACACAGGAGACGTTGCTAGAACCATTCGATAAACAATACATTTACTATAACCTTGTGTAATTCTAAAGATCAGGAGTAAAATATATTTCTTCTTTCCTAATTAGTGCATTATTTTACATTGATGTTCTGCCTTCAGTTAACACCATCTTGAGTCACCCCTGTTTAATTCATCAGAACTGCATAGAGAAAACCCAATTAAAGAGCTTAACTTATGTGATTCCAATAAAGGCCTATTTAGCTCTTCCATGCTAGGCTTTACGACAGTGATCTAACTAAAATTGTGTGATTAGCGAAGAATATATTGATTGACAGGGTGTAAAGGTCCAACGATGCTGACAAAGTGTTGCAACAATAAATACATAAGCGTAATGCAAGTTAATGGAAGCCGAAATGCAAAGAAACCGCGTAAGAAGACTGTCAACATAGTCTCATTGGTGCCACATTACTTAATCAGCTACGGGGTGAGGTATATTATCCATTATGTATCAAACTTTACGCGATTACATTCTTTATATAATTTTAAAAATAACTCTTTTTTTTGAAGGGGGCGTGATTACATGTAAAGCAGCTATACTTTTGATAGTGATCATATAGTATATACTATATACGATATTAAGGACTGATATAGATGTTTATTACTGAAATAGGATAAATTGAACCAGAAATTTATATTCATACTGTAAGAAAGCGAGTTAAATATTCTATATAGGAATTCATTTCAGATGACTTCCAACCAATTTGGCCCGTCGACCCTTTATTTTTTTATCTCAACACATTTGACACGTTATAGATAAAACGCGAAGCGACCCATGAATGTGCATAAAATTGAATCAAAATTGTCACCATTATCCTTGATACATTTTCATATTTCCTTTATGACAAAAAACAATCCTTAAATTTTCTTCTTCTTCACTTTGCAACTAATTAATTGGAAAAGCAACAAGTAAAAATTCATATTTATGTGAGATTTATTAAGCTGATTCTTAATTTGCATAATGTCTTTTCCACTTCAACAGCTTATATGCAAGTGCTCCAAAAAAGTTAAGCCAAGTTAGGTTTTGTTTTAGGTCAACGCTTAAGCAAGTGTAAGCTCATATTTTTCTTTTTTTGGAAAACTAAGAAACATAAGTTGCATTGAAGGCGTTGTGAAATATCAGTCAATTATATAGCATAACAGACACCTCCTAATGAAAATATATTTTCCATCTTATCTGTTTATTAAAAAAATTCAGTCAGATGACGATGAATGTGAGACTATGAACTAAGACTGTGGAGGGACCCCTGAAGGACCCACTTTGTTCTAGACTTTGTATATTTAATCTACCTATCTCCGGCTGCTGGGTAGCACACAATTTAGGTACTTCATAATATTCTTCTGCTTGGACATTTTCATATTGATTTATGTTTGTGTTAAAATGACAAGTGAGTCAATAACCTCATTAGTTTGTCTTTGTTATTGGTATTGTCTGCTCAATGACACCACACACAGTTTCCTGGGTAAACTTCACACCTTAACAATCTCTAATGTTGTTGTAGGAGATCTAATGTTTATACTACCTGCTAACAATCTTTAATACGTAGCGGCCATATCCAACTCGGGAACCACCTATGAAAAATACATGAAATTCGCGAAAAGCACTTTCAATTATGGCAACATCTTAGTGACCCCAAATACCCTTATCAACCTTGCAAGAAAACATGTATAATTATCGCTTTTCTTTAATCTTACATTTTTAGATAGTGTTTGGGATTGCTTATTTCAAACTGCTTGCCTGCTTAAAAAACAAGCTGTACCACAAGACGTTATACTCAAAAACTAAAAACTGCTTATTTACTTAGAAATTAAGCAGATAAAGACTTAAATAAGAAATTCAAATTATCCCTTTAAAACTTTTTATTCGCTTATTTTTTATTTGACGAAAAGCTTTTATAAGATAGTTGCTTATTCAAAACACATACTTTTTCGTCCATATACTCCATTAGTTACGTTTGTTTTTTGTGCATTCATCAGTCACTGCTTCATATTCTTGTCTCCATTACAAAACTTATATATTATGTCATTTTTACTCAAAATTTTGTCTAAGTTTGTACGCGAATAATTAACTTTTAGGTTCTTTTGACAAGGAAATCATCAAGTTGCTAAACGGATTGGCATTAAAGTTTCATTACCGAATAAGCAATTCCAAACACTATCTCTGACACTTGTGTTTCAGGTGATCATCCCTATTACTGCTTACTTTAAAACTTTAAAGAAAGTTATAGTAAGCATTGAGTGTTTACTACAATTCATGGGAGCTGAAAGCGAGCAAGGGTTGAAGGTGACTTTCGACCTTCAATTCGTTTAGCAGTTTTGTTTAAAAATTATAACACATAAGATTATTTGGTCTGTAAGAGATAAGCCACAACCCAAACCGACCCATTTACAAATCTCTTGGTTTGATGCGTACACATAATTTCTTATAATGGTGTTTAGGATGCTTTAGCATCTGATATGGATGCACAATGTTGTCGTGGGTTGCCTGCAGAACTTGCTGCCAAGCTTAAAAAGTCATATTTTGAACTTGCTGGTGTTTCACTTATGGATATAGCTGTCGTTAGCAAGAATTAATGTTATAACAACCATGTGCACCATCTATAAAAGCAATACCACTACGTAAGATGTACTATAACAGTTGGAATATAGTGTAACTGTTTGTGACTATACATAAGGAATTGTTAAGGGCGGTTTGGACAAAATTAATCTAATGGGCTATTTAGACATAATTAATTAAGGGGATGTTTGGATAGAATTTATTTGGCAAAGCAGCCCAACCAATAATAGTAACAAGTTTGCATCTGATCGCTTATGTGACATGCTATGACATATATTTTGAAGAATTAGCAGATAAATCGTATCATATTTGTATAAATATGGCTAATTTTCACCATAAGCATGACATATTGCTAATGTTACGACTATAGATTTATGTGTGTGAGATTACACCACTTTATTTTGCTATCTTTACGACTTTATCTAACCTCTTTAATAGCTAATTGCATGCATTCATTATTACTTGACATCTCTTTTACTATGTCTTATATATCTCTCAAGAACCTTGATTGTGGAAATTTGTTTAATAAGACTAATGTGGAACTTTTTCCCAATCTTTTTTATGGGCCCCGAGGCCGGAGTACAATGATCACAATAGATGGAAATCAGGACTATAAGCTTGATCCAATGTAATCATTGGTTTTTTCGTGTGCGTTGAATACTTGGATTTCTTTTTAGTAAGATAACTATCTTTATAGACATGTAGTATTTCTATGGTTTCCCTATAAAGTGGTATTTTATCTTTACTTATCAAGTTGTTAATTTTGCAGGTCAACCAATTTAGATTCATGGACACCAGATCATCTGAAGATGCTGGCCTAATGGCCTATGGGGGCAATAATCATGCTGATGTTTTCTTCAACCAAGATGGGTGGACGGATGGAGGCAAAATTGAGGCCAAATACACCTCAAGACCTGCTGAGCTATATAAATAGTTACTCTAAAAAAATCTAAAAGTGCTGCATAAAATGTTGTCTTGCCTTCATCGCCTGTTGTTGCTAAATAAATTCTGATGGACCTTCTGATTTCAAGGCCATTGAAACCCCCAAAGAGAGGTTTTCAGCAAAACCTGACACCAACGGGTTTGCTCCGGGAAAGCTTCAAGAATTCATACCGCTACTGTTACGAAGCGAATTGGCTCAAAAAGCCTGGAAATACCGGAGGGCTTCGTGTAAGGAAGCTTAGTACCAAGGTAAATTATACTGAACATATATCATGGTATTTGAGCTTCATCCTTACAACTTGTATCGATCAATAACATAGTTTAGGTTCATTAAACCGATTAAAAAAAATAAGTATAAATTTATATTAATAATATAATATAATATTATAATACATTAATATAAAATAAATAATATTTAAAAATATATATTATTTTATAATAAAGTATTTATAATTTATATATATGATTATTAAATATATAATTATCATAATTATTATAGATTAAATTAGGTGGGGAATATTATATAAATGATAAAATATATATATAATAAATCATAATTAATTATTTTAAAAAAATATATAATAATTATTATATATAAATATTATAAAGTTATATTTAATTATATTTATAATATAAATTAATTATTTAATTAATTTTATATAATATTATTATATTATATTATTTTAATTTAATTAATAGGTAATATATTAATATATATATTATTAATAAATAATATTTTAATTATATATATAATATATATATAATTATATTTAAATTAATTTATATAGAAATATATAATATTTTATTTAATTTTAATTAATTTAATAAAAATATATAAATTATAATAATTATTAAATAGGGGATAATATTAATTAATAAATATAAACATTAGTTAATATTTTATTTTAATAAATTTTATATATTTATTGTTATATATAATAATATAGGAAATTATAGTTTTAATTATTATATTTATATTTATAATTATAATATAAATTAATTATATATATTTAATTAAATTATATTATTATATTTAAATAGAAAACTTATATATATATATAATTAATAATAATATTATATTTAAATTATTATATTCAAATATTAATAAATTTATAAGGATTATATATTAATTAATATAATTTATATTATAATAGTAGTAATTATATTAATTAATTAATTGTAATTATAATATATTAAATTATAGGAATATTAATATATATAATAATATATTATTTATATAAATAATTATATATAATTATATTATAAAATATATTATATATATATTATATTTATAATAAGATTAAGATTATATAATTATTTTAATATTATATTTTTATAATATATATATGTATAAATATATTTATGATTATTAATTATTTAAATATAAAATAATAATGAATAGTTTATATATTATAGGAAATAAAAAATAAATATATATTTATATAAATTTTATAATAGGGGAATTAATAATTTGATAATTAATAAATAATAAAATAATTATAATTAATATATAAATTTAATAGATATTATATATATAAATTAATTAATTATTAAAGATATAGTTATATATATATTTATAGAATTAATAATTATATAATAATATATATTATATTTATAATATTTAATAAAATATATATATATTATAAACATAATTTATTTATAAATAAATTTAAAATAATAATAATTTTTATTATTGTTTAATATAATTATATAATTTATAATAAATAATAATAGGTATTATATTAAAATTATATATTATATAAAATTATTATAATATAATTAATTTCTGTAAAAAAAATATTAATAAATAAAATTTTATAATTAGTTTAATACAATATATCATATATTAATATAATAAAAAAAATTAGTTAAGATTTATTATAAAATATTAATTATAATAATTTTTAAAATATAGGAAAATAATGATTATATTATTATAATTTATATTATTTAAATAATATTATATTATATAAATTTTATAAAGATATATATATAATATAAAATATTAATATATTTATATAAATATTAGGTTATTAAATAAATAAAATATATTATATTTATATAATATATATAATAATAATATATATTTATAAATAATTTATATATTTAAAAATAAAAATATATATATATTAAGTAAGTTAAAAATATACAATATTAATATATATAATATTTATTAATATAATATATAATATTTTATTATAATAGTATTAATAAATATAATTATATATTATAAATATAGGGTTATAATAATATATAAAATAAAAATAATTATAATATAAAATTAATAATATATTATTATTTTATTATTATGATTATATAATTTAAAAAAAATATATATTTATTTATAATTATATAATATTATTTAATATATATTAAATATAAATTAATATATTAAAAATTGAATTGAAAAAGAATATATAAATATATTATTATATATATATTATATTATTATTTATTATTAAATAATATATATTATATTATTATAATAAATAGGATAATTTAAATAAAAATTGAAAAATATTTAAAAATCGCATATTAATTATATATATTATAATATATAATATTAATTATTAAAAATATATTATATTAATTTATATATATGATATAGGGTTAAATTCATATTATATTATATTTATTTATAATATATATAATATAAATATTATATTATATTCATATTTAAATATAATAAATAAATATAATATTTTTTATAATTTAATATAAATTTGATTATAATTTTAATATTATATAATTATTATTATAATTTAATTTAATTTATAATATATGTGATTGAATTATAAATAAATATATAATATAATTTTAATTTATATTATAATAAATAATTAATATATTTAATATAATTATAATATTTATATATTTAAATTATATAATTATTATTAATAATATACAAATTATTAATTATTTTTAATATATAATATTTCTAAGATAAATTAATATAGGAATTTATTTAATATAAATAAAATATTTTATATTTTATTTATTAATTTATATAAATATAATATAATTATTAATTTATATATATAATAATTTGATAAAAAAATATTATAATATATAAAAAATCAATATATATTAAAAAATTTATTAAATTAAATTTATTTAAAAATTATATATAGGGCAAAAATAAAATGATAATATATATAATATATATATTATAATTAAAATTATAAATAAATAATTAAATAATAAATATAAAATATAATATATAATAATAATAATATTATATTAATATGTTAATTTATTAAAATAATAGAAATAAATAATATAATTTACATATATAGGAATATATTATTAATATATAAAAAAAAATAATTTTAATTTATATTAATATAAAATATTATTATTTAAATAAAATAGAATATTTTAATATAATACGAATAATATATTATATTAAAATAATATTTATAATTAAATATTTATATATACAAATATTAATTTTATTTAAATATAATATATTTAATAATTTAATAAAATATATATATTAATTTATTTTATTTTATATTATATATAATAATAATTATATAAATTTATAACTATTATACTTATAAATTTTAAAAAAATATATTATTAATATATATATTTATATAATTTTAATAAATTATATATTAATATATATATTAATAATTTTATATATTTAATAAAATAAATATAATATTATAAATTATATATATATTTAATATATAAGAATTAATATAATAAATAATATATGTAAATATATAATTACACAATCTAATATAACAAATATAAAAAATAATTTATATAAATATTATAAATATTATATATTAATATATTAATATTTAAAATTTCAAAAAATAAAAATTATAATAGGATTATAAAATATAATATAATTTTTAATTATAATTAAAAATTATAGTATATAATATAAAGTATAATTATAATAATATTATAATTATATATATAATTATATAATAATTATATTATTATTAATATTATATTATATTAGTTATTAATAAATTTATCTAATATAAATATAGGATATATTTATATAAAATTATTTATTATTTAAATTATAAAAATTATATAATTATATTTTAATAATTAATATAATAGAATAATAAACATTAATATATTAAATAATAATAAAATATGTAATATAATATTTATATTATATTTTATTTAATATATAAAAATATTAAATTATAAATAAAATAATATTTATTATTTTATTAATATTAATTATAATATTTAATAAATATATTATATATATCTAATTATGATTAATAATATTTTATATATTTAAATAATTAATATAATAATATAGATATATATATAATTATATATTTAATGAATTTAAAAATTATATAATTATAATAAATTATTCATATATATTATAAATTTAGAAATATATTATTATAATATTATTAATATAACATTAAATATGAATTAATTTATATATATTATATATTAATAATATATTAATATTTTATATTATTATTATAAATTATATTATATATTATAATATTTAATAAATATATCAAATAATAATTATATAGATAATATGTATTATTTAAATTAAATAATTATTAAATATTTATTAATTTATATATTAAAATTATAAATTTATAATAAATCAAATAATTAAATTAATAAAAGAATTATATATATTAAAAGAATTATAATAATATATAGTAAAAATATAATATATTAATTTAAAATATTATTAATATTAAATTATTATATATAAAATATATTAAAAAAGTATAATATTATTATAAATTTATTATTTAATAATTTAATAAATAAATTATTATATAAAAAAATTAAATATATATTAATATTTAATTAATTATATATATATATTTTAATTATATAATGTATAAATAATTTATTATATAAATATAATAAAAATATTTATTATAATATATAATATTAATAATTATTTATATTTAATTAATTATATAATATATATAATATTTTATTATTAATATATTTAAATATAAATATAATGTAATTATTTTAAACTAATTAATATTAATAAAATATATATTATATTAAAATAATATTAAATAATAAATACATTAATAAAGATGATAATAATATTTATATAATAAATAATATAATAACTTAATAATATATATATAAATTATTTATTAATTCAATTAGATATATATTTATTATATAATATATATAATATATAATTTATATAATAATAGTAATATAATTATTATATATATATTATTATATTTATATAAAATAAATATTTATATATTTAAAATATATAAATATAAATTTATATTATATAATAAATTTAATATTAAATATATTAAATAAAATAATTATTTAAATATATATATATATAATAAAATATATATATATAAATAAAATAATATTAATAAAAATAATTTATAAAATTATTATATAATAATATATATTAATAAATTTATAATAAAAAAAATTAATATTATATTATATATTAAATAATTTATTATAATATTAATTAATAAAAATAAATATTGATATTAATAATATATAAAGAATAATAATATTTATATATATATTCATTAATTATAAATATTAATAATTAAAAATATATATATAAATATAATATTATATTATATTAAATTAATAATTAGAGTGTTTAAAAATAAATATTATTAAATATAAAAATATTATTAGATTAATAAATATAAAATAATAATTATATATAATATTATTATTAATATAATATATATTATTTTTAAAATTATAATAAATTAATTTTGTATATTAAATTATAGTTATTAATATATGAATTATAAAATAAAAATAAATATTAATTTATATTTATATATAGTATATTATAAAATAAATTATATAATAAGTATATAATTTGAAAATTAATTATTAAAATAATTTTAAAAAAAATTAATAATATATTATATTATTAATACAATAATATTTATATATAAAATTAAATTAATATAATATAATATATACTATATTTATTTATATAATTATTTTTATTAAATATATTAATATTATTACATAATTAGATATATATAATATTATATATATTATTATAATATTAATATAATAATTATTATAAGTATAATAAAATTAATTAATTATAAATATATATAATATATTATATAAGAATATATATAGAATAATTTTTATATAAATAAGTATATATTATATTTATTATTAAATAATATTATAATATATAATATATATATTATTTTATGATAATATATATTTATTATATATATATATATTAAATATTATATAATATATATATAATAATTTAATTAAAAATAAAATTATAAATATTTTAATATTATATATAATATATATAATATTAATATTTATTATATTTAATTTAAATTTGATAATAAATAAAAAATTATAAAATTAAAATAATATATATTATATATAATATATATTATAATAATATAATAATAATACTTGATCTTATTAATTAATATTAAATAGGGATAAAATTAGAATTTTATATAAATTTAAATATAATAAATATAAATAAAATAATTATTATATATAATATTATTATTAATTATATTAATTAATATATATAAAAATAAAAATAAAAAAAAGATAAAATATAATTATATAATATAATAGTATATTATTGAACAAATATAATTAATTTTTAATTATATTATTTTAAAATAGATATATTTATAAATAAGGTATAATATAATTAATTAATATAATATAATCTATATATATATTAATTATTATTATAAATATTCTTTAAAATATAGATATAATAATATATATAATATAGTTTATTAAATATAATAAAATATAATTTATAAATATAAATTTAATATTTTAATAAATATATAATATAATTTAAAATATATATATAAAATTAATATAGGTATATAATAATTAAATAATATAAAATATAATATTCATATATTTAAATAGTTTATTATTAATATAATTTAATTATTTATTATAATTATATATATATTATTTTAATAAAATATATAATAATATATTATATTAATTTAAGTAAATTATTATACATGTATAATTAATTAATATAATATTATTTTATATAAATATATAATATATATTTAAGTATTAATTATAATAATGAAATTATTTAATTTAAATTTTAAAATTATAATTATTATATATTTATAATTATATAAATTATATATATTAAATTATAATAAGAAATTTATTAATATAATAAATTATATTAAATCTTATATATATACATATAAATATATAAAAATATTATATAATATAAATATAAATAATAATAATATCTATAAATTATTATTAAAATATAGGGATATATGATAAATATAATAAAATTTATAATATTATAATATAAAATATTATACAATTATTTTATATTTTATATATATATTATATTTAAATATTAATTTATAAATATTTTAATTATATTATATAAAAAAATAATAATTTTATAAATATATTATATAAATATAATATAATAATAATATAAGTATTATATATAAAATATTTATTTTATTAAAATAATTTATTATATATAATTAATATATTTTTAAGAAAGTATATTTAAAATATTAAATAATAATATATATGATAATTATATAATTTATTATTATTATTATAAATATAAATGATAATTATGATATATATTATTTATGAATATATAATATTATATAATATATATTATATTATATATTATATAAATATATATAGTTAGTATATATATAATATTTAGATTATAAATTATATTAATATATATATAATTAATATATTTTTTTTATATTATATTAATTATATATAATTATTAAATTATTTAATATATATTTAAGATATATTAATATATATATATAGGATATAATATTTAAATTAAATATTATTATATATTGTATAGATTATGAAATAGATTATTAATAATTTTATAAATATGTATATATTATATTTTTTTAATATTCATTAAATAAAATGATAATAATATAATATTATATTATAATATTATATATTTTATAATAAATTAATATTTATTAAATATATTAATATATATAAAAAAAAATATTATAATTTAATCTTTTTAAAAAATTATATATATAAATTTAATATTATAAAAAAATATTATAATATATCTAATTTTATAATATAATAATTTAATATTATAATTGTATAATTATAAATATAAAATATAGGAAATAATAATATATATATTAATAATATATTTATATATATATAATATTATAATGTAAAATATTATAATTAAATATATAAATATAATAATTATAATATTATAATTATATAATAAAATAAATTTTAATATATATAAAATTATATTATAATTTTTAAAATAAATAATAATTATAAATATTAATAATATATAATTTTTAATTTATATATATAAAAAAAATTATTAAATTAATATATTATAATAATATATTAATTAATATTTAATATTATAAATTTTATATAGAAAAAAATATTTATATAATATATAATTATTAGTATTATTATTTAAATATATAATTATATAGATATAATCAAATATAGAAAATAATATTAATAATATATATTAAATAATCAAAATTAAAATAAAATATATAAATAAAAGTTATTGATAAAATTTATATCAATATTCTATTAAAATTTTAATAAATATAAATAAAATAAATATTAAAAATATAATAATTAATATATATTATATGATAATATATTATATTATAGTATAAATTTTATTATTTAAATAAAAAATTAATAATTATATAATAATATAAATATATTTAATTAAATAATTATATATATAAATATATTATTAATAATAAATATTTATTATTATTATATTATAAAGATATTCATTAATTATTTATATATAATATTTAAATAAAATATATAATTAAATAAAATTAATTTATTATTAAAATAATAAAATATATAAAAATAATATAAATTATAATAATTATATTAAATATATTATATTAATAAATTATTTTTTTTAAATAATAAAATAAAATTAATTTTAATATAATGTAATTATTTATAATAAAATTTTAAATATTTAATGATATAATATATAGGATATAAAATTTATTATTATATAATATATAAAAATAATATATAATATGACTAATAAAGATAAATTATTATTAATTATTAAATATGTATATATAATAAATATATAGTGGAATATAAGATATATAAATCATATAGTATATTTATTAATTATATTATATAATTAATATATTATATGTATTTTTAATTATATAATTAATATTTATTATTTTTAATATATTTATATATATAATATAAATTATAAATTAAAAAAAATAATAGTAAAAATGAAATTATCAACAATATATAAAATAATAATAAATATATATAATATATATTAATTAAATATTAATTAATATTATAATTAATAAATTATTATATAATTTAATATATTATATTATATAAAATAATATATATATGTAATATATAAAATTATTTAAAAATATATTATATATAATTTATTATTATTCATATTACATGATTAAATTTAAATTAAATAAAATATAATATAAAAATATTTATCCTATATATATTAATATATATAATTAAAATTATTTAATTATAATATATTATATAGTATATTATATTTTTTAAATATATTATATAATTATAATATAATTATAGAATATATTAATAATATAATTAATAATAGAAATAATATTAATATAAATATTATATATAATTATATATTTTAAAATAATATATATAAATATTATAATATAATATATATATATTATTAAATATATAAATTAGACTATAAATATAAATAAATAAAAAATAAGTATTAAAAAAACTTATTATATATATATAATATATTAATTTTAATGATATTATTAATATATTAAATATAAAATAAGTATTATTTATAAGTTAAATATATTAATTATATTAAATTAATTTAAAGATATGATAATATATTTATTTAAATAAATATATATAATAATTATGAATAAATATATATATTACATAATTATTTTATTAAATATATAAATTTATTATATATAAGTTATATTATATAATATAATCTATTTATAAATATGAATAATATAATAATATAATTTTAAAAATTAATTAATATCATTAAATTATTATAAATATATATATTAGATTATATAAATTTTATAATTGATATAAAATTATATAGATATTAATTATATTTTTTTATTATAAATTATTAAATTAATATTATGGGGGGGAAATAAATAAAAATAATAATTTATATTTATTATAAATAATATATATTAATTTTATTATAATATTTAATATATATATAAAGATATATTTAATATAATAATAATTAATAAAAAATATAATTATATTATATTTATTAGAATAATTATTAATAAGAATAATATATAATAATAATTTTACATAATAATCATAATAATTATTTTATAAAAAATTAAAAATTAATAAATATTAAATAAAAATTAATCATATTATTAAAATATATAAAATATTAATATTAATTATGATAAAAAAAATATATAATAAAAAATATACAATATATGAACAAATTATAATATAAAATAATAATAAATATATAAAATAATAATAATATAATATATTAATATTATAATAATAACATAATATATTTGTAAATTTTAATATATATAATATATAGAAATAATTTATTAATTATTAAAAAATTTTATTATATATAATAATATATTTATTAATTTAATCAAATTATAATTATATTTTATATATACATTTAAAAATAATATTATATTATATTAATTATTAATTATATTATATATATAGGAAAAGGATATATTTATATATATTATTATTATAATTATTATATATTAAAATAATTTTTATATTAAAAAATATTAATATATTTATATAATTTATAAATAATATAATTATAATATATATAAATTATTATATAATAATATTCTGTTATAATATATTTTAAATTATAATTCATTATATATATAATATTATATTTAATTAATTTAATTTGTAATAATAATTATTAATTTTATAAAATATGAATAATTAATTATTAAATTATATAAATTTAAATAATAAATAATTAATATAAAAATATTAATATAATATATAATAATATATAAATATATATCCAATTATTATATATATATAATAATATAAATAAATATAATATTATATAAAATATAAATATTAATAATAAATATTTTAAAAATAATTTAATAAAAAATAAATAATTATATATTAATTTTATCAATATATTGTTATGTTATAATTAATAATTATTTATATAATTATTATAATCATAAATAATAGTAAATAATATTAATATTTTAATATAATATAATTATAATTAATATAATATATATATAAAATAATAATAGTTAATAAAAATATATAGAAAATGTATTAAATTTAATTAATTATAATATTTAACATTATTATATATAAAATAAAATATTTTATTTAATATAATATATATTATAATTATTATATAAATGATAATAAATAATATATATTAATATTTATAGTAAATAAATAAAAAAAATTATTATTAAAATAATAATATATATATAATTTTATATATAATATAGATATAATATTATACTTAATATATATATATATAAAAATATTATTATTATAATTATTTATATTATATATTAATATAATCTATGTATAAATATTTTTATATAAAAATATAAAATTATAATTTTATATATATAATTTACATTATATTTATATAATTAAATAATATTTATATATATAAAAATTTTTAAATATATAATTAATAAATATTATATTATAATAATAATAATATTATATAATAAATAATTAAATAAATAAATATAATATTATTAAATAATAATTTTAAAATATAATATTTATATAATTAAATATAAAATATTAAAAAATTTAATATTCTATATTTATATAATAAATTAATTTATAATATATTAATATATTCTATATATAATATGATATATATTTATTTTAATAATTATATTAATATAATAATAATAATAATTATAAAATATAAATTTATATATAGTAATTATAATATATATTATATAATAAAATTATAATATTATTAATATATAAGATTATATTATTATTTATATAAAATTTATATAATATATATATTAAATTCAGCATATAATTATATTAAATAAAATTATAAAAATTATATATATATTATATTAAAATAAAAAATATATATTAATAATTATAATATATAATATAATTAATTTAAATATATGTAGAATATAATATATATTTATATAATATATAAATATTATCATATAATAATTGATAAAATATTTAAATAAATATTATATAGTATATAATTAATATTTCTTATATATATAATATAAGAATATTATAATATAATAATATTTATAATTTTTAATTATTATATAGGTTAATATTAAAAAATAATATTATATCTTTATTAAAAAATTATATAATATTATATAAGTAAATATATAAATATATATTAAATTATATTATTAATATTATATAATTTATAATAATATAATAATAAAATATATAATTTATAATAATTATATATTAAATTTAATTAATATTGATATTATTATAAATATATTTTATAAATTTTATAATATTTATATATATAATAATAATATATAATTATAATATATATAATTAAATTTATTTTATATTTATATAAAAATATTATAATTAAATAAATATAATAAAATAATTTATAATTATTATTAAATAATTTAATAATAAATATATATTTTTAAAATATTTATTAATTAGGAAAATATAAAATGAAAAATTTTATTAATAATTATATTAATTAATAAATATAATAATTAATATAACTGTATATAAAATAATTAATATATTTATATAATATTAATTATATATTGAATTATAAAAAATAATTAAATTAATTATTATAAAAATTTAATATTATATTATATAATTAAAAATTTATATAATATAATAAAAATCTATATATATTATTATATATATAATATAATAAATATAATTTTAATAATTTATAATGATAATATTATAATATATTATAATAATTATATAAAAATAATAATTTAATAATAATAAATATATAAAAATTAAAAAATAATATATAATAAATATTAATTTATATAAGTATAAATTACATATAAATAATATTAGGAATAAAAATTATTAAATATTATTATTGTATAATAAAATAATTATTATATTGATTTATAAATAAATAATATATATTGATTATAAATTATATAAAATTAATATATATATTTATATATATATTAATATAATATATTATAAAATATAGATATAACATTTATTATATAAATATATAATAAATTAATTAATAATATATAATTTATAATTATATAATAAAAATATATATATATAATATTTAATAGTATATATAAAAAATAATATTATAATATTAAAATTAAATTATAATTTATAATATTATTAATATATATTATAAAATTAAATATAATTATAATAAACTATAAATATTTTTATAAATATTTATAATAATATTTATTAAATAATATAATAATTTATAATTAATATTTATATAATAATAATATATATTTATTTATATAATTTATAATTATAATATTAAATAATTAATATTATATAATAAAAAATATATAATAATTAATAATAATAGACAATAAAATTAATATATCTAATAAAATATAATATTTATAGGATAATATTAATATAATTAAATATAATTTATAATAAATAGGGGAAATAAAATTAAATATAATTTTAATATATATATATTTATTAATTAGGATAAAAATATAATATTCTAATAATAGTATATAATTATAAATATATAAATATAAATATAGAATATATATAATATTATATATAATAGATTTATATTATATTATAATTAATTATTATATAATATTTAATATTTATTATATAAATATATAAATATAAAAAATATTTAAATATATATAATCATAAATATAATAAATAATAAGATAATAATATATAATATATTTTAAATTTTATTATTTAAATATAATTATCAATTATATGATAAATATATATAATGATAAAAAATTTAAAATATATATTATATATATATAAATTTATAAATAATTATGATTATTATATTATTTATAAAATATAATATAAATTTAAATATTAAATTTAATTAATATTTAAATTAATATAATAAACTATATTATTATTACTAAAATTATTATATTATTTTAATATTAATAATTATAATAATAAATATAATATATAAATTAAATATTAATATGAATATTAATTATTAATAATTAATATATAAATTCAATAATTATATATTATTTAATATATTAAAAAAATATAATATTATAATTATAATATAATTTGCATAAAAATATATTATAAATATAATATTTTTAATAATAATAAAAATTTATAATAATATTAATTAAAATTCATATATTTAAATTATAAATATTATATAAAAAAAAAAAAAATTTTTTATATAATATATTATATTATAAAAAATAAATTATATATATATATAGAACATTATAATAATATATAAATGATAAATTAATATAATTAATATAATAAATTAATAAATAATATTAATAGTATAATATTAAATATTAATTATATTATAGGGAAATGATTAAAAATATATAAATAATATATTTATAATAATTATAAATTAATATAATTTATATTTAATTAATTAAATATAAATTAAAAATATTCAAATTATATAATTAATATATAGAATATTTAATATAATAATTTTAATAATATCATATTAATAAAAATAGATTAATATTAAAATTATTAATATAATTATTTATATAGAATAAATGTATAATTTATATATAAATATATATAGATATATTTACATAATTATATTAAATATGTATATATATAATATAATATATATATATAATAAATATATAAAAAATAATACATAATATATTATTTAATAAATAGTAATATAGGGTTTATTAATAGATATATAAATTTATAATAAGTAATTACTCATATTTATATAAAAATTAAATATAAATATTTATTATATTTATATATAATTATAATAATTATAATATTAATATAAATAAAATTATAATTATTATGTTAATTTATGATTTATAATATTATAAGTATATTATAAGGGAATTTATATATAAAAAATATTTAATATTATTATATAATATATATATAAGTATAATATTATTATAATTATATAAATATTTACAAATAATATAAATAATAATATATGATAATTATTAATATATTAATTATATTAATAATATATAAAATAATATATATATATATATCTATATTATAATTTTTTATAAGAATATAAATATAAATAAAATATATATTATTATAATAATTAATTTATTAAGATAATATTTATTAAATAATTTATTATAAATATTATTATATGATTATATAATTAATAAATATATATTAATAGTATATATATATATTTCATATAATAATATAAATAAATTTATATTATAAGTTTATATATTATTTTAATATATATTATATATAAAATAATATAGAATTATATAAATTTATAATATAGATAATTATATAATTAATAAATAATAATATATATTATAATTTAAATAATTATATAAAATAAATTAATATATATAAAATATAATAATTAATAATAATTAATAATAAATATATCATATATAAATAAATTAAAATATTATAATATTATTATATTTATAATATATATATATTAATAGATTATAATATATATTTTATATTTAACTTTAATCTTTTTATATATAAAATTAAAATAAAATAATTTTAATTATTTATAAATTATTTATTTATTTAATTAATTTATTGATATATATTAATAATTATTATATATTAAATAATATATAAATAATATATAAATAATAATTAATTATATTTATGATTAGAATAATAAAAATAGAATAATGTATTTTATAATTAAATAATTAGATAAGAATTTAATATATTATATCTAATCAAATAATATTATTTATATATTATAATTAAAAATAATCTTAAAATATTTTTATAAATTTATATTAAGAATATAATTTTTATTATTATATATAATATTATATTTATTATATTTATATTTAAGATATAACAATAATATATTAATTTAGATAATAAATATATATATTATTATAATATATATCTATTATATATTATTTATCAATAATTATATTTATTAATTTAATTTATAATAATATATAAAATAAATATTTATTAAATAATATATTATTATAAAATTTAATAATAATAAATTAATTATATATTAAATTAAAATTATAATATTAATTATATATTAAATATATAATTATATATATTATTAAATTAAATTAAAAGTTATTATATAAAATAATAGAAAAAATTAATTATATAATTATAATAAAATAATATATTATATTATTAAAATAAAATTAAAATATAATAATTATTCTATATATAATTAGATTATAATATATAAATATTATATATTAAATATCTATAAAATATAAAATTATTATAATATAAAATAATAATTAAATTTAATATATATATAATTAAAATTATAGGGAATATAAAATTATATGATATATATATATAATATATCATTATTTGATTATATTAAATAAATATAAATTATATTATTATTTAATATATGTAATAATATATAAAAATAAATATATAAATAAGTAAAATAATAATATTTTTATATAATAAATTATATTATAAATATATTGAAATAATCATTTAAATTTTAAAAAATAATATATAATTAATATTAATTTAATAATTTTAATAATAATAATTATTATTATTTATATAATATTATATAGATTATTTTTATTATTAATATTATAATATTATATTAATATATTTAGATTATAATATATAATATTATAAATATTAATTATTATATATATATATATATATAATGATTAGAATAACATAATAATAAAATCATGTAAATATAATATAGCAAAAATAGAATATAGGATAAAAAATTAAATTAATAATATATATATATAAATTATTAATTATATTATATGTTATTTATATTTATAATAATTATAAATTTATAAAAATTAAAAATTTATTATTAATAATTATTAAATTTTAATATTGTAATATATTATATATTTTTATAATATTATATATTAAATAAATTAAAAATAATTATAATTATTATAAATATAATATAAATAATATAAAATTACAATAAATATATATTATTATAGATTAATAAAAAATATATAAAAATATTAGTTGAAAAATTATATTTATACTATAAATAATATTTAAAGTAATTATAAATTAAAATATTATACTATTAATATATAATTTATTAAATATAAAATAATAAATATCATAAGTATTAAATTTATATATTTAGTTAATAATATTATAATTATTATATATATTTTAAATTATTAAAAATAAATTAAAATGTAATTATATTAATTATAATAATAATTAATATTATAATTAATAATTAATAATATATAATTTATATTATATATTAATAAATATATATTTAAATATAATATTAAAAAATTAATAAATTATTTATATTTTAAAGAGGATATAATATTAATTTAAAATATTATAAAATAATAATAATAATTATATTATATATAATAATATAATAAATACTTAATATATTTAATAAAATATACTAATATGATAATAATTTTAAAATATTATTAAATAAATATTTAATTAGATTATATTAAAATTTTTATATAAATATACTTTTATATAAATATTTTTTATTTTTAGGGGTATAAATAATATATATATATATAATTTAATACATTAATAAATTAAAAAATATTTATTAAAAATAATCAAATATAAAAAATTTAAATATTTAATAATATTCATAAATAAATATAATAATATAATTAATATATATAATATTATTATTTAACATTTTAATATATAATAAATATATATTAATATAATTATTTATAAAATATTTATAATATTAATTGAATATATATTAAAAATTTATAAATTTTTATTCTTTTTATATACTTTAATCATTATTAAATAATATAATTTTGAATATATGATATATTTTTAGTATATAATAATTTATATTAAATATTTTAATATTATGATAATTATAAATATTAATATATAAATATTAAAATTGATATATAGAATATAATACATTATAAATAATATAATATTAGATCGATGATCCATGTCTTCCAATCTTTAGTAGTGTGTAGAACCAAATGATGGATAATATTTAGAGGATGGGTTTTATGGGTTTGGTTATATTTTGGCTTAAAATACATTAGTGTAGTGGTAGATTGGTTCTAGCTAAGATTAGGACTCGACATCTAGCTTAGTGTCGGAAAATAATGTAAGTGACGCGGTTTATGTGTTTAGGCCATAAAACACAAGGTTTGTTATGTTGGGCCATAAAACATAACGGGTTTGGTTGTACCCGAAGAAGGACTCGACATCTAGCTTAGTGTCGGAAAATAATGTAAGCATTGGTATAAGGTTTTCTCCGCCGAAAGGGAGCTTGTTGATTAGTGAAGTAACTCTCGAGTTGGATACTCGAGGAGTGGAGTAGGGCGAAGAGGAGCTTCGTGACCGAACCACTATAAATCATCGTGTCGGTTTGCATTTTCTTTTACCTTTCTCTTTACTTATGTCTTTACATTTATCGCTTTACTTTTACACTTGCATTGTGCTTATGATTGTGTGAATTGTTGTGTATGTTGTGTTAGTCATGGTTGTGTAGCTCTTTGTAGTAAACATTGTGAGTGTGAATATATTGGTAGAATATGCACTAGTAATTGTAAATCCATTATCGACACTTCTCATATTGCGTTAAACTTGATTGGTGATTTGATACAAATGATCTAGTCCAAAAACCTCTTCTGGAGGCGGTCCCTTTAAACAGGGAGGCCCCCTAATGTACTAGGTGGCCCTCATATATTTATGGGACCGCCGACAGAGAGTGATATAATCTTTGATCTTAAATTATTTAAAGGAAACGTATTCACCCCCCTCTACGGTTTCCACAATTGGTATCAGAGCCATGTCGCTCTAGTTTTCAAAATAAATGATTTTTAAAATAGAGTACGATCCATGTATCAAATTACCCATGAAGGGGGATTAAATATAAAAAGTGTTTTGTTGCTTGATTCGTACTAGTTTTGTTGTTGAATATACCTCGTATATTAGCTTGAATGAAAATATTCTCAAAAAGCTTGGAAGTGTTAAGATACGTCTTTGTAAGCCCTATGAGTAAAAATAATGTCTAAAACATATGTTTTATGTGCTGGAACAACTCCCTAAAGTCCTACGTCCCTACATTAAGTTACCAAATGATTTTATACGAAAAACTTATTTTTAGGTCACTGGTGGCAGTAGTGGTGCAAAACAATCGGTTAAACCGGTTTCCGGTTTTTAGAAAACCGGTTTTACAAAAAACCGGTTTTTCTAATAACCGGTTTCGGTTTTTTCGGTTTTTCCGAAATCGGTTTTTTTGGGTTATAAATGTTCGGAATCGGTTTTTTTCGGTTATAAATTTTTGGAATCGGTTTTTTACCGGTTCGGTTTTTTTCGGTTATAAATGTTCGGAACCGGTTTTTATACCGGTTCGGTTTTTTTCTGAATTTAAAACTTAGACTTCATCTGTCCTTTTGGTCTTTAAGCCATAAGGATAGCTTAAGTGGATTAAAAATAAGCTAGAAAGTGCCTACTTAGGCTGTTTGGTTAACAGTTTTGGCCATAAAGCTAATTTTGAATCTACTATTGCTTATTGGATGTTGCTTAATTAGTGTTTTAGAGTTGCTATTAGGTTAGGTTAATAGTCCTTTTAGCTTATTTAGCTTAGGTGTGAGCTTATTCAAGCTTATACGCAAAATTAGTTAAGGCTTAAAGCTTTTTCTTCTTAAACTGTCTTAAAGCTTTTAGATGCTTTCCAGCTTATTTGTTTTGCTTATTTCTAGTTCAAGGTGCTTATTAGACATAACTTAGTATCTGATTTAGCTATTTGTTTGCCGTGAGCTTGTATTTTATTTTTAATTTAGTTTTAAAAGTAAAAAGATTTTACTTAAAGAGTAACGTTATAATAAGCCACTGTCATTTTCATAAGCTTATTTCAGGCTTATTTTAAGTTTCTAAAAGTATTGCCTTTATTAAAGTTGGCCTTTAAGCTTATTAGAAGCTTTTGCAAAAAGAAATTTTAAAAAATAAAAACATTTGGGTGTATATGGAGGCCCCAGTTTCGAACCCGGGACCTCAACCTTAACACCCAAACGTTTTAACAACACCACACACTACCATCTGCGGCCCGTGGGGGTCTTTTCTGTAAGAAAGACCTTAGGCCACTTGGTATATAATGGTTGTTTACCCTTTTAAGCTTTCAGACTTTAGGGCTTATTTACAGCGTATTAAGATAAGCTGGTAGTTCATTTTATTTTTCATAGAATTAGTATTGTCTTAAGTACTTTTACTGAATTTTTCAGAATTTTCCAAGTTAGTTTAATATTTTTAATAATATTTTTAGATTAAATCAGTTTTTAATTTATAATAAAAAATATAAAAGTCAAAAAAATATAATTCTTTTTTCTAAAATTCTTCGTTTTATTAACATTTAGGACATTAAAAAATTATAAATTACTTTGTAAGGTTTAAATTTGATAATTTAGGTTTTAAAGCTCGGGTTTTGATTCCCGTTATCGTTTTCATGATTTTAAATTCGTAATTGCTTTCGTTTTTAGTTTAGCTGCCCTTTAAAATGCGCTGTTTTCTCAGTAGAAATAAGAAAACTAAATTCAAATCTGATGTATTCAATAACAAGGCGAATCTACGAACATTACTCGATTTCATCACGCCTTCGTACGGGAAATGACCCGGGAAGGTTTTGGATTTTACTTTGGATAAAAGTAATATTTTAAAACCCTTACAGAATACTTACTCTCACTTATTATTTGATATTTTGACTTTAATTATATATATATATATATATATATATTATATATATAAATATGATATATAATATAAGAATATTAAAGTTTAAATATAATAAATGTATAGATTAAGTTGTGAAATCAATGAACATCAAGTTTAGGGAGGATTGTTGGGATTTAAAGACTTCAAGATGATTCTTAAAGTTAATACTGCTCAGGTATACTTTGTACTGTTGGTGATACTAATGAAACTTATGCTAAGTAGTTAGTACTAGTAGTATAAAGTTACTACTGCTAGTTACTACTATTAGTATAAATTAGTACTGTAGTAACAGAAGTTAGTACCATAGCTAAGTATATGTCAGAACTAGCTAGAGTAAATACACAGCTAGAAAAGTTAGTATCGCTAAATGTAACTTAGTAACCAAGCCGCCTGAAGATAAGAAAAAATATCTTAGTACTTCTACAATCTACTATGCTTGTGCTCGATAGTGCTGTAGTATTCAAAAAGTAATGCTAGTTCTGTTTAAACTGCTGAAGAGATTACAAACTGCATTGGAAAAGTTCAACTAAAATCAAATGAATAAAGACAAGAGAATGATTAGAGAACAAGAATACATACAAGATCAGTATTGATTTTATTTTTGTAAAAAGATATGTAACCAAATTTAGTTTGTTTAAAAAGATTAGTGATAACTTAGAAAGTATTGTAAGCCATGGTTAGGACATCCTGGTGTATAAAGGATGTCTAGATATAAATTCAATATACCTAAAAACGGAGTCCAATGTCATAGCTTCAAGTGAAAACCTAACGACTGTCAAAGAGTTGTTACGTATTATATATTGAACTTATTGTTTTTTGAGTGTCTTTCTGTGTCCCTTAAACATACTTTTGGGATTGAATTCTTCACAGTGGTCATACTAAATCTAGATTCCTCAATAGTTTTAATGTGTGGGGGGGGGGGGGCCAAACACTCAAAGTTTCAGTCTTAATGCCTTGATTTATCCAAGGAAACTAAACTACATCAAGCAAAGGAGTTTTACGATCTGTTCATTGTGATCAACATCTCTAACTTCTCTGCATACGTCTGCCAAACGCAAGAGTAATCGTCACTAAGAATCCATCCTTCTATTATTCTCTATAAAATCCTTGCCAACGTCAAATCTTGAAATCTTCTTGTAATAGGCTAGAAATAAGATAACTAGGTCATATCAGGTGTGATCGAAAACGTAGGTAGCAATCGACCTCAAATACATCATACTCACTCAACTTTGACCTTAGAAATTAGGTGAAAAAGTCCATGTGATTTCTATACTTTCAATTTCCAACTCAAGTATCGTCAGGCTGTGCAAGCTAGCCAAAATTCATTGTGACATTTGCAGCCTTCACCCTGCTAAACATAATCCGACAATTGCTAACATAGTACTATATCCTTTTTTACACGTGGCTACACAAAATACATGTTACCAAGTTATGGTACTCTTATCCGCTCCCTAGGATGTACCAAGTATCTTGATGCATTTGGGCCTTAGTCCATTATACTTCTCACATATAACCCAAATTCGATCATAATAGTATAAAACTCTCGTCATCCTTTTCTTTCCATCTGTTAATCTAAAGCCATTTAGCCTTCTGCATACGATCACATTGCTTAACGCCACACTTTGGTTTGTCGTATCTATTATCCTCTTACATCGTCTTGATTTCACTCTCTCCTTTCTTACTCACACATCACCCACTTACATTCGCTTTAATCGGTAAGTATCACATCAAATCATTCTCAAATCCTAGAAGAAGTCACTTCTTGTTCTATCGCATCGAGCACTCATACTTCTGATATACTCTCAGTTAGGGAAGTCTAAGTGGGTTCAACAATCTAAAAAATTCGCATGAATGTTCGGTAGAAACCTGCCAATCCTAAGCAATAAAATCATCTAATTCCTCACTGCTCACGTCCCTTACTCGGTCTACGTGAATAAATTATGGTTGACACGACGTGACCACGAAAATGCACTACTATCAACAAAACTCACACTTAGAAACTTAGGCATACAACTTCACCTTCATCAGTGACATCCAACACTAAACTTCAAATGAACTTAGTAAGTAGAATCATGTTCCTTCCTTCAGACTTGAGTTATAGTCCAGACTCATCAATGAATACGATGACAAACCTACCTAAGTATGGTTTGCAAACCCGATTCATTAAGTCCATGAAAACCGTTGGTGCATTGGTTAACCCAAAAGGCATAACCGTAAACTCAAAATGTCCGTATCTCGTTTGAAATGTGGTCCTTGGAATGCATCATCCATCACTCGTAGTTGATGAAAACCTGACTAAAAAAAATTATCTATTTAAGAAAAGGACAGTAACTCTCCTCGTAACTGATCAATACAAGCATTATCCTAGTAAGTGGATAAACGGTTTTTAATAGTTATATTGTTCAAATCCCTATGAATCAAAGACACATGTCGAAAAGAACCATCCTTTTTCTATCATGAATAAACATAGGTGGCTCCTCACGGAAAATGACTAGGTCGTATGAAACCCTTGTCTTGCAACTCTCGAAGTTGTTCAGACAATTCTTGCATTTCCGAAGGTGCTAGACGATTATGGAGACTTCATGACTGGCGTCGCTTCATAAACTAAATCTATCCGGAACTCAACTTGTCGTCGTGGTGGTCATTGACAAATATTCCGGAAACACATCAATAAAATCTTGTACGACAGAAATATCACTTAATTTCGGTACATCTACCTTTGTTCATTAAGTTTTCACGACTCCTTGAGTACGTTCATCACCAAGACCCGAAGTATCGCATCACCATCCCAAACGGTATCCTAACCACGCTCTCATGGACATAACGATCATAAACAACTTCCTCTTAGGAAATAACCAGTCCCATACTCACAATTCACATCAAAAGCTCCCATGACTCAACGGTATCAACGAACCTCTCAAGGGTTAAGAACAATCGAATAGGATAACAAACGAATATCGAGTCAAACGCTAGAATGCATATACGAGATTCCACATATGAAAATAGACGTGAATCAAATGAAATAAGAATCCTTTGAAAGAAATGATATGTATATGCACCGAGTGAAAACGCGAACAAAAAAATATCAACAGGCGTACCACGCCAAAAGAACACATAAAAAAATCAATACGAAAGACGGAAATTCTTATACCAATTATCGACTTTACTCGAAAGACCAAATTAAATAAAATTTATAAAATGTAATCTTTATAAATAAACCTGCTTTGTTACTAGAAAATTCATTTTAAATAAGAAATAAAATTGTCTTAAAATGAAATCTTATAAAATATTATTCTGGTTGTCATAAAAAACTAAGAGATGGTTATCTAATGGTGTAATACGTACCTTACACTAAGAATCTCGTTAAACTGCTTGGTTATAATAAAATAAAAATTATTTTAAACCACCAATCAAATTTTCCATATCCTAATTTCATATGCCGATTTAAACTATTCTACTTATAAAGATTCAATGAACACAGTTTTTCCTAAACACTAACACAATACTTCAAAAGGGCTTTTATAATTAGGCATCAATTAGAAAATATGCCACTCAAGCAAAGGGTACCATAATACCAAAAGGGATCGTAAAACACCGTACAGACTCTAACACAATTTTAGTATTTGAAAACGAAAGAAAATACCAAAAACCATATACTCAAAATAAAAATCAAACGAACTCGTACAAAAAAACTCATGTAATCTTATCCAAAATAACGATCAACAGAGCAAACCTAAAAGCATTGATACTAACACATTGCCAACGGGTTACGAAAACCAAGGGATATACAACCAAGGGAGTAATGATCACACTAATATGTTAGGAACAATTAGTGCTTAAAAGAAATGTTTGATACTCATACAAGTAATCAATGCAACGAAGGAACTAACAAAACGCGCCTATATCCGAAGGGCAATACGAACAACAATATACATCAAGACAGTCGAAATAGGATATAATTAGTGATCCTTACTACAAAGTACTGGTGAAGGGAAGCTAAATAGACTTAGAAATCCCGAACAAACAAAACCGAGCAAACTGACAACTCTATAAGAGTAAATACTAAGGTATCCGCAAATACCTAAATAGAAGGGAAAGCTACTACACTAACAACTCAACTTAACATATTCTCCAAATAGTAAGTAGAATAATCTCGTACCTATAAAACCATCCTGTATCATGAAACACATATAAAAAAACATATTACACTACACCTTTACAACCAAACACAAAAAAATGCAATCAAGGTCCACAAAGTCTAATGTTGAGTGATGCTCACTATAATTTATATGGCCACCATAAATTATAAAGTGCCGACCTTTCACACGCGTACTTACTTCCAAGACTACCCATTTCAATTATAATTCACATATAAGCACATATACCACATTGCACATCTTAAACCACTCCGACAAACCTAAATGAGCTACCATCAAATAAATACTTACTTTATATCAAATAAATCGAAATGACATAAAGGAACGAAACTCTCGCAACGACTCCTAAAATACAAAATATCTGAAAGAAATAATCAATAACAACATGACAAGGTAAAGGACGGGATAAGCTTATGTTGGGCCTCGCTTGGGTTTGACTTTGCCTTCGCAAGAATCACCCGACTTTGCGGGTCCAGCCCATTTACCACCAGATTCAGACAAACGATCAACTAACCATCACTCCTGTCGGTCCACAATATATGCTCCTTATAACGCTTAAGTCCAGTTGGAAAAACGGTTCCCCAATGAGACTTCTTACAGGTGGGGGAAAAACATAGCTAAATTACTCAGAAAGTAATACATATCATATTAGATAATGGTAGGCAAAATAACTAAAATGACAACTTAGCAAAATACGAGTTATATAAGCTATGCAAATATAAAGGGGAAGCATAGCAGTTATATGCACCAAACACTTTAAGCCGCTAAAATGCAGTCTACATGAAGGACCCCTAGGTTATAGTCTAGGCTTAACCACCTACTTCTCTATAACCATAGTCTAGGCTTAACCACCTACTTCTCTATAACCAAAGGCTCTAATATCAATCTGTCACACCCAACCCCGCCAAGCGGAAACGTGAGGCGCAACAAGAGAAGGAATCATCACAACACATCGGCGTCTATATAGAGAAACTAAAACATGCATAAATACAAGGTATAGACACGCAGTGTCATGAAAATACCCATACACGTCAACAAAATCCAAAAGGCGTCTGACATTGAAATAAAAGCAGTTCACGTCAATGTCATGACATGCAAATATTCATACATCCTAAAAAACAAAACATTTAACATTCATCATCAAAAACAAATAACAAAATCTAGATAAATAAACTTCGCCCAGCCCTAGCCTACGATCCATCAACGACCACTTTTCATAACCTTATCTCATTCTGCAGAATACCTTAAAACTATGCTGTATACGGTCAAACACAATGGTTTGTGAGAACATAGGTTTTCAGACACGACATATTTCAATCCATTACCAAAATCATTAACTCGAATTACTGAGATTATAAGACGATACACTTCGCATGACAATGAAAATGCTAACTAACATACAAGCTAACATGCAATTCAATCCAATCAATCATTCAAACACCAAGCAGACGACTCAATCGCTCTTAGATCATACCAAATCCTTTTTCCCTCTAGCTCAGGCCGGAGATACCCACAAGTAACCCTCCTGACTAGGCAACATCTCAATATCACAACAATTTTCATAAAAACAAGTACAACATAACTCATACAGTCACATAATATCGCATTGCATTTTACAACTAACAATAATCACAGCAATTATTACAAGAACTCATTCAATCCCTTGCATCAATTCTAACCCAAGTTAAAAAAACAATGTAAAAAGCTGGCGGACAATAATGTAACTCACCTGAATGCGTCAAACGCAGCTTTCCAATTCCTAGTCTACGCAACTATACAAAGAAATAAAACACGGTTACAACGCGATCCCAAGATAAAAGCTAAAGTCCATGTAACACACTATATGATGGATGTCTAAGGGTGTGATATAACCAGTATAGGTCACCCGATCACCATGCCAACGAACCTTACCACCTCATTAACACATTAACACGAGTTAAACACAATTTATTCGAGAATGCAGAATTATTAGTGATATCTTTTACAACGGATCAAAACACTACTTACTGACCTTTCATAATAATCCAAAATCACCTAGGTTCATTTATGAGTTAACTAACTACCTTGTGATTCGTAATACTCATAAACATTGCAACTATCCAAATAAAATCAACATCAAACCTACTACTTTTACCCATCCAAACCAGCAGAAAAACTAAACACAGACTCTAGGGAGGGGGGGGGGAGGGGGGGGTGTGTGAGAGAACATATAAGTCGACCGTTGGATGTCTCCATTGTATACACATAAGAGCCTTGTAAGCCCTTGTTGTGAGAGTGTAGAAAAAACGCAATACAATCCTGTGCCATATGATTTAGAGCTTGCTTCCCACACAAATTTATTAACGAACCATTGATCGAATGTGTGAATTAGGATTGCCAAGCTGATGATACCCATGAGGAGGTGGGTTTAAGTTATAAGTGATGGTTTTGGATGAATGTGGTGAGTCAACTGGAAGTTGAAAGTGACAGTATTTTGGTTTGTGGAGATTGGCTGAAATGTGTTGGGAAAGTATGTACGTAGTGTCAAACAGGGGTTAGGGATTGGGGTGTTTTGACACAATTGGGACCTCCAAGTTATAGATATGTTGCACCAACCACGTCCTAAGTGGGTTATAGTTTTGAAACTTGTGCCGAATTAACCCCTTGAGAGTTAAAAAGGGCTTTGCAACCATGGTCCATGTGATGTAAATGACTTTTGAGGGTTGGCAGTCTTGGCCCTGTAGTTTAATACTGTTGGCATTGTCATTTTTAGCCCGTGCAATCATATTCTTTATACCTTCCATATAATATAATGTTAATTGACTTGCAATTTTTAGTAGTCCCTAAACCTTATTTTTCTTACACTTGTTGACTTTGGTTTTCGGGTTACTTGTTGACTTTTAATGAACACATTTGCATAGTCATGACTATTTCTCTTTCTACTCTTTTCCATTCCGTGTCCGGTTTTGTCATTTTTGGCTTTGTTTTTCGTCCTTTTCTGGATATCCATTTCCTGCAAAATACAATTAGCAAAACAAGCATATTTTTGGCATTTTAAGTCCGTGTTTGGTTATTTTAACTTGTTTTTAAAGGTAAAAGGTTGTGTAATTAAACAACATACCATCATACCAATGGTAAGTATCTTTCCCATCCTTCTAAAATCTATAACACATGGCTCCTAATCATGTCTTCGTGTGTGTTGAATGGTCCGTTTCACTTTGTCCCATCGTTTCGGATATATGCCGTCATGTCAATTGAGTACCAAAGCACTTTGGTAATGATTGAGCCAGAGATCTTGATTGAAATGACATGTGTACATCCCCAGATGAATAATATATGCACGCATAAACCGGGAACTATTTCTTTAATTAACAGACTTGTACGGGTTTCCATACTCATCGCTTCACTCGGGTAGGGAGAAAAGTTCGATTTGGTAAGACGGTCGTACAAAGACCCAGATTGTAGTCATTGTTCGCTTTGATGTAATTTAGGGAAGTTTTGTAACGAAATCATTGTTAAACTTATCTATACACCTTCCACATAGGAAACTCGGTTGTACATAAGCCGGATGGCTTTTCTGACAGTCTTTCCTTAACTCTAAAACATGTTAAACAATTTACCAACATATGATTCAGCGATGATTGCCCTTACGTTAGGTCCACCAATAAGAGTATTACTTAGATCCTGATAACATTTTTGTCAATTAAACCCTGTTTGAATGTAATATTTTGAATTTATGGGAACTCATAGCATGATCAAGTCTCTCAGATTACCCATAGAGTGGTAACCACTTCGGTTCTTAATACAACGATTCCATCAGGAGACTAATGTCAAATGCTTTAATCCATTCCTCGTAAAGTTTTCCGCCTTGATTTTTTCTATCTTTTGAGAGAGTGCATCGTTTGAGCTTTAAGAATTTGTGAGGGGTAAGTATTGATTAATTGTCATAACTAAAGATCTAACCTCGGAGTGGTTTTGATTATTCCATCCGTGCTTAAGGCCAAAGATCACATGTCATAGTCATGAATATGGTTGAAGTAATATGAATAATGACAAACCATTAGTAGTGGCACAATAAGAACAGAGCAAATGAAAATGTGAAGCGTGTCAAAGAAATTACACACTATATTCTTAGATGTAAGAATCTAAGCTAACATATTTTGATATTTATATGAATGCTTTGTGAAAGAAATATAAAATTGTCTTGAGGAATGAAGTTCAATATTAAAGATGCATTATATTCTTTTGTATCTTCCTCGACATGCATTATACAAAGATTAGTGATAGCTAATCATTGCCCACAATATAAGTTTATGGGCCATAATTATAATATTTGTTGGCATGACCGGTTCTACCATCTCGAGTCATTAATGATGCGAAAACTATCAAAGAATAACATTATTTAATCTAATGCTGTTATCTCTCAAAAGAAGTTGATTATTAATCAACAAGATTGGGGATTCATCCCTTATTTTTTCGAAAAGAAAACAAGTGGATATATTTTTTATTTTTTTTATTAATTTTTTTACAAATCCATTGTATAAACCATTTAGAGTTTAAAATCGATGCATTGTCTAAATGGTCATCAAATCGCAACCTCAAGTTTGCATGATTAATAGCTCACTGCGAGCCTAACATTCCAGAGTAAGTATTTCATCATGAATATCCAATGAATTACTTCTTAATTTTCAATGATATTGAGAGAAAAGCTCTTTGTTGTTGTATGGGTCATATTATAATACACACAACATCATAATTAACATCATGCCAATATGTTATTATAAATCCTCCCTGTTATAATTGGTTTTTGGTTATAAACCAAACATATCCCATTTCAGTTTTTTTTGTGCATTATATAATTAAATTACTCCACCTAAATGCATATAGAAGAAGGATAATTCCTTCAGTGGAGAGGAAGTAGCTGAAATTCGAATGAATTTATCATATTCTATGGATCCTCGAAGAATTTTATAGATAAATCTATTTAAAAACCAGACAAAATGTTCGCTACTCATGCTCTGATTATATGTTTGTCCCTTAAGGACAAATTATCGATCCTCGCAAGAAATATTATGAATTTATAATTGAATGGATAATCCAGTATCCATGGATATACACTATCGTAAAATAAAATTTCAGCTAGTCATGCTCCGATTATATGTCGTCCTTCAAGGACACTATTATAATATAACATGCCTCAAGCCTTAGATAACTAATAAGATCTCAATAAATTCTATCTTGTCTAGAATTAAATATAATCAAAACAAAACGACGTCGATAAATTTGTCTACAACAATACAACGCTTGTTATTATGCATAATGAGGATTATAAATCAATTATTATCCAAAAGTGTGCTTAACAAAATTATTGGCCAACACTAAAAGAGGCAAACTCTTGAAGATACGAAAAGTATTAGAACACGAAGTTCATACACATCAATGTGTAAAATCTATTGGATAAATATCGGTCTTTGTGCGAAACCGAAATACGAGTTCTAAAGTTATGTGTTTTAAGACATGAATTGTGGATTAAATAAATTCACAAAAGCATGAAGTTGATTATTATGAGACATATTGTCTCAAGGTGAATGTAAACAACTTATCGAGGCAGCAATATAAAAGTATTTAATTTGCCCTAAATGAGTTATATTCGAGCTCTCATATTCCATGAAGAATTTATAATGCCTCAAGTATGTCTAGCAACTCCAGCTTCTAGAAACAATTAATAAAGTTCTCAATAACTTTTTTGTTAAAATTGAGTGAATCCTTATATGGATCAAAATCATTTGGACGCATATTATATAAATTGCTTTTGCACATGTCTCTAAAAAATATTTGGTCCTTAAGTACCATACATAAGTGCAACTAAGGCTTTGATGTCTATTTTACAATTAATATGCATAACGAGACTGTATATTTTTATTTGTATTAGTAATATATACTTTCAACCATGGTTTTAAAAGGCGCGCCATGGCGCCGCAAAGGCCTCGCAAAGGCGCGAGGCGTGACCTCCACTCCACGCAATAGACCAAGGCTTGGGCTTAAGGCTTGACGTGAGACGAGGAGTGAAAAAACATGATAAGATGTGATAAAACGTGATGCGTGAAGGCTTTTTTGAATTCAATTTCGATAAAAATCGTATTTTTATATAAAAATGAAAAAGATTACATGCAAATATAGTTTCTTGACTTTATTTCCTTATGTATGCCACTTTTTGTAAACTCAATATACTTGTAACATGATATAAATATATAAATTTATAAATATTTTTATATTTTCTGCCGTTTTAAGTTACACCTTAAAAACGCCATGACTCGCAAAGGCGTGAGGCTTGGCCATGCCGCCACGCCACGCCTCACGCTATTTATAACCTTGCTTCCAATCAATACATTAATATTAGGTTGGAAGATCAACTATTTTTCTCATATTTGCAGGACTTATTCATATCACCAACAATTTGATGAACTTCATTAGAAAAGCGTTGCAACAAAAGTTTTTGAGCAACTCGTTCATAAAATGAGCGCTCAACGTTTGAAGAATATATATACACCAAAGTGAGAGGGAGTATTATAAACACTACACTCTTTTTCCCTTATTCAGGATTTTTATCCCGATGAGTTTTTCTTGATAAGGTTTTTAATGAGTCAACCACAATATCGGTCCTTAAGCACCAATTGATAACATATAATAAACGGTGAATATTCAAGAGAAAGTATTGTGAAATTATGAATGATTCACTTTCCTTATTAATATGATTATTTCCATGTTATCTTGTACTACTAATCTCATTACGCTATAGAGGTCTCATATTATAACATTATTTAATACTCCTTCCATCCAAAAATTATTGTCCCCCGACAAAAAACACACAGTTTAAAAAAAGTACATTATTACTGTTTTCTCTTTCTTACTTTTTAAAGAATGACAATTTTATCCTTAGCTAATTAATTAAAGTCTTCTTTAAAGCGTGTAATAATAATTTCAAACAAGGGTAATATAGTAAACTTGATCAAACTTCCCTATCTATTTTTAGTAGTGGACAATTAAATTGGGACATAAAAAAAACATGAACAATAAAAATAGGACGAAGGGAGTAATAAAAATTCTCTTTTTTTCTCATTTTCTTTACATCTTTCATACTGTATTCTTGTTTAGTACAGTATTATTTTACAACACTAATAACCATTTTCAAAAGTCAAAACCAATATTTGTTGCATGTTTCAAAAAAAATCTTTTTTAAAGTTGTGTAATAATAATTTCAAACAAATGGTATATAGTAAACTTGATTAAACTTCCCTATCTATTGCTTTTTAGTAGTGGATAATTAAATTGATGGTGAGACATAAAAAAAAACATGAAAAAAAAAAAATAGGGAAACAAGGAGTAATAAAAATCTCTTTTTTTTCTCATTTCTTTACATCCTTTCATACTGTCTTCTTGTTGTATGTTTAGTGAAAAAAACGAAAAATAAAAAAATTGCACGCTGATGTTCAGTCATACAGACAGAAACAAACACTCAGTAAAAACGCCTGTTAAAACCCTCATCTCACTCTCTCATCACAATTCCCCATCATCGATCATTATTTTAGGGTATTTTTTTCAATCACAAAAATTATACACATTTTCACTCAAATTAGGGTTTGTTTTTGACTAATTTTGTACCAAATTAGTACCGTTTTCTGTTCGATTTAGCACCTTTTTTTAGGTAAATAATAATGCATGTGTATAATTTTGACCGTAAATGTGCTGTTTGACTTTTTTTTAGTTATAATTTTAGCGTTTAGTTTTGGTAGCTGAAAATGTAGGGTTTAATTTTCTCTTGTTTATTGGTGTCATTTTATACACATTTTGTTTTCTTACCAAAATTAGGGCTTGTAATTTTTTTTTTTGACGAAATTAATTACTGTTGTTCGATTCTGTTTTACTATGCATGTGTTTAATTTTTTAATTTTTTTAATTTTATATAATTTGTTTTGTTGATGATTATTGTGGTTGTTTAGGTTAAAATTTGGTGCTTGTTTGAATTTGTGTTAATATAATTTATTTTAGTTATTTTTAGGAAAAAAATCAGAAATATGAGAATGATTTTATTTCATTTTTTTTATAAATTGTTACTGAAAACCATTTAAACCTTGTTTACAGTTTTGGTGCTATTTTCCCTAGTTTTTATGGTTAGGAGTATAGTTGTTACATGCGTCGAGTTTTGGGTTAAACTTAGGGGACGTTTGGGTACGCTTATTGTGTTTAAGGATCTTTTTAGGAAGTTTGGATAAGCTATTTGTGTGTTGGTAGTAACACAGTAAGCCAAACACTCCTTTAGTGTTGTTGAAGAGTATTTTTTAGTGTCAAAAGCTACTGATAAATGTATCAGTGAACAAATATGCTTATAAACAACGAGTATTACTAAAAGAAAATTTGTAGCTATGTTTGTGCTACTCTCTATATATATTTGTATTATAATTTTGGCTGCATTCGTGCTAAGTTGCTAGCTAAGGCTGTTCTGTCTCGTATTTGTTCTAGGAATTTTTTGGTAGCTGTTAATGTTTGCTTGTAGGTGATTTGCCGCATTTGTTTTGTATATCAACCATTTACTTACGTCTCTGTCGATGCTTCTTATTTATAACATATCACATCTTGCTTTGTTCTTACTTGCCATTGTAGTTATAAAAAATTGTTACTAAAAGTAAAAACATTCAAGTGATTCAACGTTTTTCTCAAGTTTTGTAAAGGATAATGGTTTTAGTTGTGATTGTTGGTGTCGAGTGACGAAATGAGAAATGCAGAGAAAAGAAGTTGTTATTAGTGAAGTATGCTGGTGTGTTTTTCTTAGGAGTATTCTTGCTTTATTGATCGAGTTTTGGGTTAAGCTTAATGTGGTTGAAGAGTCTTTTGTGGTTTGTGGGTTGAGAGCTAAGCGTCGTTGTATCACTATCAAAATGGCCGCTGAATATGTGAAAGCTTATGTTATAAACTAAACAAGTATTACTTAAAATTACTTTGTAGCTATGATTTGCGATGCTCGTTGAGGATTACTGTTGCAATTTTGTATCATTCTTGCCAAGTTGCTAGCTAAGGCTGTTCTGTGTCATGTTTGCTCTAGGATGTTTACAGTTTTTGGTGCTGTTTTTCCTTGGGGTGATGTCCCACATCTGTATGCAAACATATCAACTATTTACTGTTATGATCCCACATCGGCCAAGTATGGGATTGGTTGATGGTTTATAAAGTCTAGGTGTCCCCTCCTCAAACAAGCTAGCTTTTTGAGTGAGTTCTACACTTGGACTTATGAACCGATACGAGCCTAGTATGGGATAGGTTCGTATCAATTGGTATCAGAGCTAGCCCTACCTTTCGAGGTTCCAACACACGGAGTGGCGGCCTATGGAGTGGTGGCTTGGACTCAAAGAGGGTGCCAACCGTGACCAACATAGCCGTGACCAACGAACTCGGAGTGGTGGCCTATGGAGTGGTGGCTTGGACCCAAAGAGGGGTGTCAACCGTGACCAACATAGCCGTGACCAACGAGTTTATGCATCTGTATATATCAGTACATATGACATCATGCTTTGTTGCTGTTGTTCGTTGCAGTTATAAAATTTGTGTTTGGTGGGTTGTATGTTTTTTCCGCTTTTTGTTATTAGTCTGGTAGGAGATTATCTTTATACAGAGTTCAATTATATTAAGTAGTGCACTGATTAGTATTCTCTCATATTGTTCTGCAAATTATTTGCAGATTAAACTGGATTTAATCCTTTGATCCATGGAAGAAAATTCGCCGTCCACCGTTTTAGAAGGGAAGATAACGGGAGTTAGTTTTTCTTTGGCGACTACTCAAGAAATCGTAAGTTTTTTTTTCTTTCCATTTCATCTTTCTATATCAATAATATTTATAGGTTTAGTAAGTTTCTTTTCTAACTAAGTTTTGTTTTGTTGATGCTTGCATATCAAACCTTGTATAGTGTTTGTCGTCTATTAGTGATTGCCCCATTAGCCACGCGAGCCAGCTATCAAATCCATTTCTCGGACTTCCACTTGAAGTTGGAAAATGTGAAGCGTGTGGTGCAGCTGAACCTGGGAAATGCGAAGGTTAATAACATAAGTCATATTTAACTTATCTCATATAGTTGTATATATCATGGATATGTTTTTTAAAATTGTATATGTCTTTCTCATTTCAGGCCATTTTGGGTACATCGAGTTGCCGGTTCCCATATATCATCCGTCACATATCACCGAGTTAAAGCGTATTCTGAGTTTGATATGCTTAAAATGCTTAAAGTTCAAAAATAAAAGGGTATTGATTTATCTCTTATTGTTTATGTTTTCACCTGATATTTTCCTTCTTTCATGTATGCTTAGTGAAGTTCTGGGGTTATGAAACCTTTTTGAATTAAGATGTTCGATTTCTTGTTTTGTTTTCTCATGATGTTACAACCTTTTTGATGTGCACATCTGTTAGCTTATTGCAATTGTTATAATCATTATTTGTTGCTAATGACATCATGGTAAACGTCGAGAAAATCATCCTGCCAAAAAACTCGAAACACGTTTAGAACAGTATATTGTCATGAGTATTGTATGCCCGTAGTTTAGGAATTTTATTAGAGTTTATCTGTTAATTCAAAATCAAGATTGAAATAATGGGAAACGTTATTCAATGATTCACTGTCTTCTTATGTTGTTGCTTGATTTTATGAAGTTTATGTATTTCTTGGACAAATAGTTGCATCAGTCATGCGTGAGACACATTCCGTCGACTACATCTTTAAGAGGGTCGTTTGCAGTGATAAATAATACTTATGTGAATACCAATTATTTCTAACTATATGTGCCATTGTATAAACTTCTTTCCTGTAGAATTATTAAACATAAGCTATGCATATTGAAACATGCCTCATTTTGTATTTACAGTTTTATGTACTCATTCACTCCATAATGCATCTGACATTTTCTTGTTATGATTTTTTGTACTTTCAGCCGCAGGCCAAGAACGTTGGTGTACTTGAACGAGCTTTTACTTCTTGTTGTGAGGTGAACATCCTATGCCAAACATTTTTAAGTCGCTAAAGAGTTAAATTTAGACAAATTTAGTTTTCAGTCTTACAAATTTTTCAAAGAGTTTGAAAAAGCATTGGCTCTTGCAAAATCTTGAATGTTAGTAGTATACATGGTGCGCTATGCAGTAGACTGTAAAAGCTTAACATGTTGTCAATTGAATGTGGGAAAAGGTTTTCTTTAGTTCTTCATTTTTCATTGTAGTGCCAAAGCGGATTAAATGTTTTGGCACAGTTTTTAGTTCAAACTTAGTGTTTCGTTATTTCCAATCTGCCATCATTACTACTAGGGACGTTAAATTTTCTTTACACGACTCCCTCTTTATTTTCAATATTGGTGGGCAGTCTAGGCATTGTCCACGCACGTGCTCAAATGTAACAATTTTTATGAGATTAAGGTAGTAAAATATTAGCTTAACTTTCCAGTTAATAGGCTTATGGTGATTTCTATGCGCTTTTTATACGTGAATTTAACTTAATTTTCACATGATAATGAGTAATAGTCTTAGTGAATGCTGTTTTTGTTGTGAAACGAGTGCTGTAATCGTGTTACACTTAATGTGGTTCTCTTATTTTCTGCCATTTTTATGTAGGATGCTGCTCAAGTTACTGTAAATGAGGCCAAAACAGCCGATGGCGCATGTTATTTGGAGCTTAAAGTTCCATCAAGATCAAGAAGAGACGGTTGCTGGGATTTTCTTGACAGATATGGGTACCATTATGGTGATGGCATTGCTCGCCCTTTACTTCCATCCGAGGTAATACATAACTAAGCTTACTATTCCGTCTGAAACAAGAAAATTAAATCTTAAAACACCTTTCATCGATTTTTTTTTTCTTTTTCAAATCCAATTGTCAGGTGCTGATAATTCTGAAGAAAATCCCTGATGCAACCAAGAAAAAGCTAGCTGGGAGAGGGTGCTTCTTCCAGGAAGGATATGTAATGCAACATCTTCCTGTCCCTCCAAATTGTTTATCGACTCCAGATGTCTCTGATGGCATCAGCGTCATGTCTTCGGTTAGTTCATTTCTCAACTTAACAATATTTTTATATGCACCAGTAACTTCTAAAAAGTCGTTGATCGTATATGCCCAAAAACATTGCTAGTTGTGTAAATTTAGGTATTGGTGTGTACAACCCATTTCATCTGTCTGACATAAATTTTTCTATAATAATGCTTTACAGGATATCTCAATGACGATGCTTAAAAAAGTGTTGAGGCAAGTGGAAATTATCAAGAGTTCAAGGTCAGGGAAACCAAATTTCGAGTCTCTAGAGGTTGAAGTACATGATCTGCAAGCTGCCGTCGCCCAGTATCTTCAATCTAGGGGTGCCAAGGTGCTTTATTTCTTGCATATCTTTTTGTATATTATTAAATTAATAATATATTTATAACTAGATTATTAACTGTGTTTC
>BQNB010019049.1:4534-67367 GCA_026074375.1 Tanacetum coccineum
TACTAGTAGAACAATGCAATCCTGTAGAAGATAACACATGTGTGTTAGAATCAGATGTTGTAGATGACTCTACTTGTTTGATGTTGCTTGAGGATGTGAGAGGTTCAGAAAACCTAACTTTCTTGATTTTGTTCATTGGTGTGACAACAACCTTTTTGGCACTAAGTGTAATCGCATTAGGGCACATATCTAACATATACAAGTAACTCCTGAATTTGTTTGGCATGCTTACAGGCAAAGTCTAACGTATTATCTAAAGGCTGTATTGCTTTAGCTTGTTTGACTATTCCTCGAAGTATATCAGCTTGTTCCTGAGTGTGCTTAAGATAGTATATGTGAGCTTCCCTATTTTGCAATCTAAGTCTAGCTTGAACATGCCTGGAGCAACAGTGGTGGCAATTTGTATTTGTGCAGCATTTTCAATTTCTTTTCCTTTTAATTTTCGTAAATCGTTTTTCAATGATGTAATCACAAAAACCTTGTCTTGAATTTGACGTTTTAAATCCGCATTTTCGAAAGACTTAGAGAGTTCAATTGAGCAATCAAAGAGTCATCGTGTTCGTTAGAAAGATCTAGTGTCTTTTTAATCGAATCGAATTGATCTTTGTAAATCTTTTTCAAATGCTCAACATCTTTATGTAAACGCTCGTTTTCAGAAAGTAATTTTGCCACACTATGCTCCAATTCAATGTTTATGGTCTCAATTTCATCCATTTCATGTTTGACTTTCTCTTCCTTTCCATTTTCTCTCATATATTTGATATGTTCCTTCAACTTACAGATTGTAGTGTCTTTAGCTTGTAGCTGAGCTTTCAAATCATTATTTTCAAAATATTCTGTAATTTCAAGAGCATTTTGATTATTACTGAACGATTCCTTTTGAAAAATTTCTTGATTGAGTTGCATTGTTAACTCAAGAGAAATGCAATGTTTTTAAAGTTGTGAATAACTTTTTGAAAGATCATAATAATTTACCTTGTCAGATTACTGGGTCTTGTCGGTTGGGACGCCTGATATCTCAGTCTTAATATAAGGCAAGGAATCCGAGACTGATAAAAGTTTACTGGCTCTGTCGGTTAGGACGCCTGATGTGTCACTCTTTAAAAAGTTCGAGGGAATACCCGAAGTCGAAATAAGACTACTGGCTCGGTCGGTTAGGACGCCCGACGTGTCAGTTGTTTAAACGACTGATGGCTAATAATGTTGCAATAATAATAATAATAAAACCAAATTTCGACTCCGGGGTTATCTAAATAAAGCCTCCGTCTCTGGACTCGTAGTTGAGTTATTTCAGATGAAATAACAAGGATAACCCCTAAATCATGCGAAATTAGAACCTTAATGTAGACCTTATTCTCAACATATCGTCTCTTTAGGAAAGGATTTCAAACTAATTATGGTTTAAACCGGTCACCTTTATAATAATAAGGCCTTAATATATTTAAATAAGTGATCTCGTTTCACATTATGTTTTCCGAATATAATCCTTAGAGGAAATTAGGAATAAGAGAGCGAAAAGTAGATGCGTTTATGCAACTAGCATTTATGAGTAGTGTTAGCATCTAATCTTATATTTAGTTGTGATTTCGTTTTAAGCTTAGTTTGGGGATTGTGAAAATCAAGGATGATGAACTCCCGTTCTTAAAGCCTTTTAAATAATTTTAATCTTAATTTTTATCTATTATTGAATAAAGTGGTTAAAACGGGGGCGTTTTCGAAATAAATAATTTTTGAACCTTCTTAATTGACCTTTCCTGTTCTTGTTTGATTGTGAGGGGTCATAAGTTAGGGGGGTTAAATTATTTCTTTTCGGGCGTATTTTGTAAACATTGCGTGTAGGACCAACAATGGCTAAGTGTGGGGGAATTTGATTTGTGCTTCAACACACATCATTTGTACCCCAGAAAACACATTAAAATGGACTAAAACACTAAAATATGAGAAATTATCTTGCAAATATGTTTGTATTGTGTTTTTATGTCTTACAGGTACAAAGGATTGAAAACGAAGCAAAAACGATAATTTTCAGGTGACTTTCGACGACGTTTTCACGTTTATCGAGATTCAAACGAACTCGTAAAAATCCCACGATCACACCATTGGAAAGATCACGAAATTACGAGTCTAACGGTATCGGCCTTTCTATCTTAAACCTTTTTAATTTGAACCTTTACGCCATTTTGAACCCTTTTATATTAAATAAACTGAAATGGGCCTAAATAGTGGTTAAATATAGCCCAGCTGTTGATTAATCTCAGCTCACCAAAAAACACAGGCCCAGTTATAGAAATGCAAGAAAGCTCGGGCCCAACATGAATCTAAAGCCCAAATCCAGAATTTTACTCCTGCTGATTTTGTACGCAAGTTATAAGAAAGAAAGAGGGCAGCAATATATTCTTATCTTTATTTCCATTTTTTTCTTTCGAGATTAGAGTGTATAGCACTAGAATAGGTAGAGTAGAGGTAATAAAAATAAATCTATCATTTCTTTTTATGTCGTTTGGGATAGCGGTAGTAGCAACATCTCATCACCATTTAATCTATTAAATTTCATTAAATTTTCATTCGTATAATTCATTATAAGTAGCTTGCACTTTTATATTTTTAGTCATTGCATTTCTATATTTCTTTTATTTTTCGTTTGATTGTACAAGCACACAGATTTGAGTTAAGCATCTATTATTAATTTAACCGTTTTCATTTTTTAGTTCCCTTTTGTTGAAAAGAAATTGTAGTTACTGAATTGAAATGTTAATTTTACATTTGGCTCTACGTTATGTTTCATCACTCAAACTTTCATTATAAATTTTCATTAGTCAATTTTTTTTACTTTTTATTAAGTACTTTTACATATAATTTAGAATCTTGTAGTGATTAGTTGGGATTTAAGTTACAAGTGACTTGTGATTATGGTGCTCCAGAATACGAATCATTATGTTTTGATATCGACCATATCAAAGAGAAGAGTAGTGGCAGTACCACTTCTCACTCTAATCTCTCTTTTTGAATATGAATCGTTTTATTTTGATCTTTCGATTGATCCGCTTCCTCCTGCCGATAGGAGTGATTCTCATCTTGAGGAGTTCGTCGATGAACTCGCTCACATCATATCTCCACCGGAGTATGATCATTTTTACTTTGATCTTGAGGATATTAATAGTCTGGACCCCCTGAATCGACTCCAGTTATTGATGAGTCTACCCTACTAGTCACACCACTTCCCGATTCTAAGGAAATTTCCTTAAGGGAAGTGGAAAGATTTGATCCTTTCTCTCCCGGGGGGGGGGGGGGGGGGGGGGGGGGGGGGGGCGGGGGGGGGGGCACACCGGAGGAATGAGGGGTGATAGAGACCCCTTCTTTTAGTTCTCATCATATGCCATCACTCCGTCCTGCTGCAAACTCTCCTAAGGTGGTGATGTATTGTTATTACCATCCTCACCTCACATCGGGTGATGGATTTGACCATGGACCTAAAATGAAATTGTTAGGTTCACATAAATGGACCCGAACAAAGAAGCTTCGGTCACTCGAAGATACAAGACAAAAGTCTAGCTCGAAAGACAATGTTAATTAATGTTTATTATGTATACGGGCCAAGATGTAAAAAGCCCAAAAGAAAGCCCTCAAAGGCAAATCCTAGTTAGTATAAATACACCTAGTTTAGACAAAATTAGGTTAGCTACTCCATTATTTATTTTTCATCTTAAGGGTTTGTAGCAACCTTTTGTTTCTTTCAATCAAAAGTTCTTTAATGTTTAATCTTTTGTGCTATTGATCTTGTGATTCATCCATTGAAAGATCTAGGGACCTAAATTGGTATCAAGAGCCTACAAAGTGATGTATTGATTTGGTTTGTATTTTTTTTTCTATTGATTTCGAAAAAAAAAGAGGTTTTGTTTTTGTTTATTTGTTTGTTTTTTATTCTTTGATTCAAAGATGGTTTATGTTTAATCTAATATCATTCAAACCATCTTGTTATCAATCAACGATCTCGTGATTTTCTTTTGTTCATTTTTTGTTTCGAAAAGTATTAAAAAAAAGTGGGGATCGAACGAGTTTAAGTCGTCTTGCACTGAACGAGTGTATTCTTAGAGCGATCGAACGAGTGGGATTCAAGGTTGGACCGAACGAGTGGATCGAACTAAGGAGCGAACAAGACTATCAAAACTATAGGACGACAAGTTCAATCGAACGAGTTCATCCTTAGAAGATCATACGAGTTTTGTCTTAGAGGCTCGAACTAAGGTTCGAACAAGATCGAACATGGAAATTAAGAAGGATCGAACGAGGGGTAAACAAGGAGGATCGAACGAGTTGAAGATTCAAGGATCGAACGAGCAACCTCCAAGAACAATCGAACGAGTGACCTCCTACATCAACCGAACAAAACGATCGAACAAGCAATCGAACTAGAGGTTCGAACTAGATTTTTTTTGGGATCGAACGAGTTGACTTTCTGTGAACCGAACGAGCAAAGTCTTTTAGAATAGAACTAGTTAAGAGTTTTATTGTCACCAAACAAAATAATCAAACAACAACAAAAACATAAACACAAATCAAACAAATCATCAATCACTTACGATCAGATCATTAATAAACAAACTTATTCAATGGCAACCAATGAAGAAACAAATGCCGCAGGTACCGATACTCGTCCACCAATGTTGGTTGAAAATGATTACGAATCATGGAAGATTCGTATACACAGGTACATTCGTGGCAAACCCAATGGCAAGCTGATATGGAAATCCATCCAGAATGGACCTACACCTCACCCGATGGTCACTGATCCTCCACCTACTGATTCTACTATTATGCCCGCACCTAGGAAGAAACTTGATTCTGAATTCAATGAGGAGGAAAACAAACTTGAGATGGCTGATACTCAAGCTGAAATCATTCTTAGTCAAGGTCTTCCCAGACACATCTTCAACATCCTAAATCAAACAAGCACTGCAAAGGAGATTTGGGATAATGTGAGTTGCTTATGCAAGGATCGGTAGGACTCTTCAACAATAGGAAGGAAAAAAAGGGGGGAAATTCCCCCCTGTTTTATGATACGAACGCTTTTCGTGCCATTGGAAACGAGTCCATTCATGACTACTTTGTGCGTTTCCACAAGCTTGTGAATGACATGAAGATTACTCAGCTCGAAAATCCCAACATCATCAGATGAACAGCTAAATTTGTCAACATCTTCCAGCCTATTGGGGTAATAAGTGGACTAATTTCAAACAAACATGGATTAGACTCAACCACACCATATGTTCAGATCTATACTCATCTCAAAGCCTATGAGCCTCATGCCAAAAAGACTCTCAAGAAACAGGAGCAGTCTACAAGTATTGTTGATCCACTGGCCTATGTTGCTCACACCACATCTGCACCTGCTCTTTCATCACCCTCAACTCCTAGTCCTCAACCTACTGCTCAGTCTCCGAATGACGCTTTGATGGCCACTATGACTCAGATTGCTAATCTCTTAAGTGGTTTCCAAAAGCAGTTTCCACCCACCAACAACCAGCTCCGGACTTCTTCCAACTCCAAAACTCATGCTACGGTGCATGATGGTCAGATTGTTACTGAACCGATTCAGAGGAAGGCTCCAGGTAATGTTGGTAATACAGGTGCTCGAGGCAAGAAGGTGATATGTTACAACTGCAGAGGAGAAGGACATGTTGCTAGGCAGTGTAAAGAACCCAAGAGAAAGATGGACTCTCAGTACTTCAAAGATAAAGCTTTACTGATGGAAGCTAAAGAGAAGAGAGAAATGTGTTAGATCTGAAGTCTAACATCCTCGCTGATGTTGACAGGCACGCACTTAGATCAACCTCAGGCACGGACACACAAACATGTTCAAGCCAATCATTAGGATGCATCTGGTCATCAACTGTGGATGAAGGCCCCAATGCTGCTGTCGCTTTCATGGCCAACTTGTCATCCACCAGTGCCACCAACAGTCAAGTCAATGAGGTACACTCCAATAACAATGCAATCTGTGACAATGTGCATGATCAGTTGAGTCAGGAGATGCACCAGGATGAACATTTAGACTCCGATGCTGAGACTGAGATTGATGACAATACGATCCCGTATCATCAGTATCTTCTTGACACCGAAGCCCAAAATGTTCCAACTGAGGTATCTGCTGACACATCTGATAAAGTTTCTATGATTGCTATCTTAACTGACTTGCAAACCCAACTAGACGGACATGCTAAGGTTAACCAAGACAAATGTTTGGAAATCGAGACCTTAAAAAATGAGCTTCTTCAATGCAAGCAAGAAATATATCGTCTAGATACCCAAAAGGTCAAACTTGATCTAGAAAACAAAGTTCGACAGGAACAAGCCCTAGTGATTCAGCGTAACAAGCGTAACGCTGAACTTGTGCAAGAAAACGATTTGCTTAAATCCACTCTTTCAGGAAAAGAAAAATCAATTGCATTTTTACAATCTGAAAAGGAAAAGATTTTTTCTGAGAAAAAGGATCTAGCAGATAGTTATCTAGATGAAATAGTTTGTTTAAAGAATGCTAACAAAGTTGCACGAGATATGTTGCAAAGATTTAACATGCCAACACAAACTATTCCTATGCTTTCTAAGAAACCTAAAGCCGCAACCGCTGACTTGCACAAGGACCTCCTAGGTACCCGTAACCCAGGGTTCCCTTGGTTAAGATAGCCAAGCAGCTCAACCTGTCTTGACATGCTGATCCCTTTTGCATCCCGCTCACCATCCGATCGCATATGGATAGGTTAAGAGGTCTTGGTTCACCAAGTTGTTAGCATTGATAAAAGCTGAACGAAAAACAGCATGTTCGACCCGCGAATGGCTTCTATGAGAAGCTAAATGCTCTTATGTTTGTTCCTCAACAGGAACTGTCCCGTGAACAGGCGTATTGGCTTCCTGCCAATGAACGTGCTAGTCAAACTAGTAACCCAAATAGTCCTGTCACTCCCTTTATTCATAAAAGTCGACCTCCAAGTCAAGTTCTGGCCAGTCTTCAAAAAGTTAATGCTGTTTTTCATCAATTTGAAGGTATCATCAAAGAAAGAACAACACAAAAACCAGACTATGTTTCTGAATGGTGTTATGATTATGCAAAACAGTTTGTTGAACAACAACTGGTACCATTTTACGACCATTTCAAAAAACATATCCAAGCTGCTAATGATATATTTTTCAAAGAGGTAAGAGAATATGAACAGATTTTTGATGAATTGGAGGCGGAGTATGAACAATGTGTTCTTGATAACAAGAACCTGACCATAGAGAAGAAAAATCTTTTAATCAAAAATGACTGCTTAATTGCTGAGTGTTTAGAAAAAGATATCTGCTCTATTGTGCTTACTTCCGATATTGTTGTGCCCCCTAGTTCGAATTGCCTTTGCGAAGATCTTAGATCTGCATGCGATAGGGAACACACTAAAGTTCTTGAACTTGAAGCTGAAGTTTTAAAACAACAAAAGATGGTCATTGAATCTGAGAAACGTAACTCTCACTTACAAAAGAACCATATTGATTTACAACTTAAATTTCAAAACTATAAACAGTGCATTGACACTTCTAGTGCTTCAAATGCAATTTTTGAAATTAACAAGTTAAGAAAACAGCTTCAAGGGAAAGAGGACACTATCAGGAATTTAGATGCTCAGGTCAACATCATGAAGGTGTTGAATGTAGGTTCCACTGAAGGTAGCTGTGACCACAGCGTAAAACTGCCAGAATTCAGTGCAGAGATATGATTACCGCCCGTTAGGATTCACTAGAGATGGCTACGGTAGAAAACCGTGAGTCTGACCAGACGGTATTGTGAACTGTCACAGCGAAACTCACTCACAATACTGCGGGACACAGAATGCTTAGTATTAACTGCTGAAAATACAAAGCTGAAAGCCCAAGTGACTGGTAAAACAAGTAGTGGACCTTCAACCTCTGAGACACCCAAAGTGCTTGCTCCTGGAATGTACAACTTAGGTTCTAAGTATATTCCACCACCCAAACGTGCTAACTGGGTCCAAACCAACCGTTACCTAAGAAGAAAGCAATAACTTATAGTGAACCTCCAAACCTTCCACTCAAACCAACCAAAAACCAATAGAGCATCCCTAATAACAAACAACGTGTGTGGCCATGTCTACAGGAGTAAAAATGCACTTCTGAAGCTAGCAAAACTGTGTTCTAAGAGAGCGCCCTTCGGAATCATAGTTCTTTGCCGGCTAAGAGTGCAATGCGAGGAGAGTAGAAGCACACCATAGGACTTTGAATAAAAAGAAAACGTGTTGATTCTAATTTGCTTGTTAAACATTCTGTTTCTGTTTCAAATTTGAGAAATGTTTGTGGTGGATGTAACAAATCTTTGGTTTTTGCTAATCATAATGATGATTGGTAAGTAGTGATGATTCGGTAATGTAAACCCCACCAGACTAAGCTTTCTTAAACGCCAACCAAGAAAGAATGGAAGCCCATTAAAATTTGGGAAAACCGATTAAGAGAGTCTGAAATCAATATGCAAAACATGATGCTTCAGCCAGCCCTCAGTGGAAGCCCACTGGACGGCATTTCTACATTATTTGAAGAAAGTATCCGTTAAACTAGGATCATGGAACCTACGATATGCCAATAGAACTACCCCAGTGCTAGTATCTAGCCCCCAAATATCTAGGTCTCTAGGTTTATTGAAAAAAATAAAACTTAATGTGATACGCAGGCAGGTTTCAAGGGAACTCTGGTATTTTTGATTAGATAACTAACCAGGACACCCTTCAGGGCATCTATCAACCGTAAATGTTTGTGTTATCGCATGTAGTACAATTGTTTCCTAATGGTGATCTGTATTCTGGATGCTCAAGGCATGATGACCGATGATCGTGCGCGTCTATCAACTTGTAGAAAAGATCATTGGTATAGTAAGATGTTGGCACCGATGGATAGCAGCAATCTTGCTATGGTGATTATAAACTGGGTGACACTATCATCTCTCGAGTCTATTATGTTGAAGGACTCAAGCACAACCTATTCTCAGTAGGACAGTTTTGTGATGGAGGTTTAGAAGTTGCATTCCGACAGCATTCATGTCACATCCGCAACTACGATATGGTGGATCTACTCAAAGGTTCACGGACAACCAACCTGTACTCCATCTCACTGAATGATATGATTCACCTCACCAGTTGCTGCTTACAAAAGCCTCTTCAACGAAGTCATGGTTATGGCATCGTCGGTTGAATCATCTGAATTTCGGGACTTTGAACGAATTGGCTCGAAATAATCTAGTCAGAGGTTTACCCATGCTGAAATATGACAAAGACCATTTGTGTCCATCTTGTCAGCTAGGTAAAAGCAAGAAAGCATCACATCCACTAAAGGCGGAAAACACCAATACTGAAGTTCTCCATACACTACATATGGACCTCTGCGGACCAATGAGAACGGAAAGTATCAACGGAAAGAAGTATGTTTTGGTGATAGTGGATGATTACACCAGATTGGATGGGTAAAGATTTTTCTTTGAACAAAGGGTGAAACTCCTCAAGTGATTGAGAAGTTTATCGTGCAACCAACGAGCCCTTATGCAACTTTCGCTCGTCAGAACAGATAATGGGAACGGAGTTGTGAATCAGACACTCGACGATGGTGTTTGAGAGTGTTGGTATTTCTCAAGCAACGAGCGTACTCTCGGTCCTCCACAAACATAACGGCGTTTCAAAAGACGTAACCGACCGCTTATGGAAGCTTCTTCGTACTATGCTCATCTTTGCGAAAGCTCCACTGTTCCTATGGCTAGCTGGATAGCCACTGCGTGTTATACTCTTAATCGATCTCTTGTACACACGCTTCATGGAAAGACCTATTATGAACTGCTGAAGGGAAAGAAACCTAATCTACAGTACTTCCGAGTATTTGGATCCCTGTGCTATCCTACCAATGACTACGATGACGTAACCCGGTCTTAACCCAGAGATTTAGTGTACGTTTCAGTGCATTATTTCTTTACAGACAAGAAGTTGTCTAAGCCCCGAACCATTTTTCTCATAAACAACTTGTTTTTATCAAAACTTGTTCGGGTTAACCAAATCAAACATTGACACGGTCATGTTTGAGGGGAGAATCAGGTATACTAACAGTTGTTGCAGGTCAAAAGGACGCACTGTTGCTGATTCTAATGCTGCAGCTGACCACGACCAACCTAACAAGTTCAAGACATATTGCAGTATCCATACCTGTCTGGGTATTCTAAAGATCTTGTTTCAATTACTCCTTGATTTGTTGTGACTAATTCACCTCACCTCATACGTTAGGGGAGATGATACCAATTTAAGTTCCATTCCTAGATCAAAACCATTCACAAGTTTCATACTTTTGATCGGGGAAGAATGACTTAACATGTATAAAGGATAAATAATGACTCATTGATTCTAAATGCTAAAGTCCTATCCATGCATGTGCAAAACATCTTTCGATTCTCGACGCACATGTGTAGGGAGCAAAAGTGTATAATATGATCAAAATGTCAAGTACCAAAAGTTTGTGTTTATACACAAGTATCTTGAAAATGACAAAGAATCTTTTGTTTCATTTCGTGAGAAAAAAAAAGTGATCATATGGAATGCTGAGGAAGAAGAGATGTGTACACCAGGTATCCCGTATGAATGCTCATGCCTGGTCTTCGGACTGCGCCCCCTAGTGAAGTGGATTCATAATGTACATGTACAAGTTTGGATTTCCCAAGGCACTTCATATCTTTCGGGATATATTTCAAAACCATCATCAGAAAAGCATTCTGATTAAACTTTCGTTTGTGTCCCCAAACAAATTCATAAGCCATCGAATGTATTTCAAATCCATTTTGCCACAGGCCTCTACGGTACTTAATTTGTATTAAGAAGTAAAAACGCTGAAAAGGAATTGTACGTAAAAGTCAGCAGATATTAACTGTACTGGCTCACTCTTTACCAAATCTATTAGTAGAAATACTTATAGTAGTGTTAGTCTTCAACATCTGGTCTAAGAACGGATGAAAACATTAGGGAATCTGATACTTAAGGTAATTAGAGGAACAGCTTGTCACGTGCCGAATAACCGTCAAGAAGGTTCTTTTAATGAATCATCTGATCACAGGTGAAGTATTCTACTGTAATCATGATCCTCATGGAACAGAGGTTAATGTAACAGACCAGATTGAGTATCGTCTATACTCGGTCCCTTTCAAAATATAAAACCTTTGTGTGTTTCCACAAAATTGTCCTGACTCAACCCAAACCAGACCAAACCCAACCCGGCGGTTGACTGGCGGTCAACCACCGTTGACCGGTGGTTTACCGATGGTCCGGCGGTGGTTCACGGTGGTCCGCCACCATTGACCATCACTGGCCAACGTTGACCGCCACCGATGACCGCCGTTGACCGGTGGTCCGACGATGGCTCCTGTGACGACGTCGATGACAGCTGGTAAGCTACGTGGAACTACTCAGGTGGTGACACATGGCGTACTAATCATTATACAGGTTCGGTACGAGTTTACAGGTTCAGATGGCGACTCGAGGTTTGTTTGGTTGGCTCAAAAGGCTTGGTGGTTGGCTTGGGACACCCGAACCAACAAAGAATAATCTAGATGCTGACATGGCGAGCTCTGATTGGTGGATCTGGAATATGACAGCTGCCAATGATAAGGTACTAGGAAAGGGGATCCTGATGCAATCATTGGCGTAATCAATAAGCAATCATTTGAGACGGCTCAGAGAGAAAAGACCAAAATACCCTTAGATCTGATACTCTGATTGAAAGATGGCCTGAATTGACAAAAATGCCCCCACATGGGCTTGGGCTATATAGTGAAAGCAACAGCCGAAAATTAGGGGAGTGTAGTGTAGGAGTAGTTTAGAGTAGGATTTAGTAGTAGTGTAGTTTACTCAAAATTATTAAGTAGCTTATTTTTCATTCTAAATTTTAGCTTAATTAGTCTTATTGTAAAAGCTTTTTAAAGCTTATTTAGCTTATTGTAATAAACTCTTTTAGCTTATTTTATGAAGATGAAGATTATTGAAGATGTTACTTGAGCTTATTCTTTTTCTAATCCTCTATTTTCTTTTCTTTTCTTTTAAGCTTATTTTGGCTTATTGCTTAAAAGCTTATTATCACTTAATCGAATAAGCTCCTATAGCTTATTCGATTTGATTTTTAAGCTTATATATTTGAAATAAGCTTAGCTTATTTCTGATTTCCTTTTGTCCCTTCTTTTCGAATAAGCTATTTATTAGCTTATTCGAATAGCTTTGATAGCTTATTAGTTAATAAAGCTCAAAACTTTATTAATTAATTAGTGAAATAAAAACTAATAAAGTCTTAAACTTTAAAAGTTTAATTAAGTTTATAAGAGCGGATGGTTTAATATTCGATTCGGTTCATCATTCGGTTCTATCCTCTTTCCCTTTTTAATTTTAGTAGTTTAGATTAAGTTAGCTTAAAATGATTATGTTTGCTTATTTGTTGATTAATATGCTTAGTGAGTAGATTTTATTTATGCTTGTTAAGTGATAAATTGTTTAGTGAGTTAAGTGTGATTATAAAAGTGAAAATATTGATTAGTGATTTTTATATTACTTAGATTAGTGTTTTGGTTATTCGAGCGAGCAAAAGCCTTTAGAATAATTAGGCATTAATTTAGTAATCGATCTCTTGATAAAAATTGTTTTCAATAAAAACCAACATTGTGAGAAAATGATTTATTAGAAAGAAATTGGTTCGTCGATAAGAGCTTAATTAATTATTAATTCACACTTAAGTAACTAAACGTTTCACTTAGCAAGCATATCTTTTTATATATATCTCTTCGTTCAATTGCTTTGCTTATTTGTTATTTAGTATAATTTAGCTTAGTTTTATTTTATATTTAGTTTTAAATCAAAAACAAAAATATTTGGCAATCAAGCATAAAACAAAACACTTTCGTGAATTTCAAATTCATCTCTCGCTGGGACACGACATCCGGAAGATAAACTATTACTTGTCCTCAAGTAATTTTTATATCTACACGAGATACTTTCTATACTATTACTATTTGATATTTGGGATATATCTTATATATACTCTATTATACAGAATCATCAAGCGAAACATGTCAAGCGAAATATGTATGCGATTTATGTATTCATGCGATATATGACAGGTTGTTAATTCAAGCGAAATACGTAATTATGCAAAACGAAACTCTGTCCAATTTTCATAAACCAAGCGAAACATTACATTGTCATATTCCTTGAGAAACATTACAGTGACATATTCCTTGAGAAACATTACAGTGACATATTCCTTGAGAAACATTACAGTGACATATTCCTTGAGAAACATTACAGTGACATATTCCTTGAGAAACATTACGGTGTCATATTCCTTGAGAAATATTACATTAATCCAAAAAGATTTTATTTTTCTACGGTTTGTCTTACTTTGTAAAATCCCGTGAAATAATTGGATTTCTCGGTTTTATTGAAGATTTGTAAAATCCCGTGGAACAATAATCTTAATCACCTTCAACAACAACTCTTTAACACAATCCTCCTTTATCAAGTTCTTATCTTTCTACAACCACTTCAAGATGTCTACCTTAGCTGAATTTATGATTGTTGCCGGTGCTGACAACCATCCACCTATGCTTGATAAACCACAGTATGAGTCTTGGAAAAGTCATATGGAACTCTACATTCAAGGTAAAGATCATGGATGGATAATACTTAACTCAATTGAAAACGGTCCCCTTGTCTGGCCTACTGTTGCACTAGAGAATGGCACTGTTAGACCCAAGACTTATGAAAAATTATCAGATAAAGAAAAGCTTCAAGCTGATTGTGATCTCAAGGCTACCAACATTGTTCTTCAAGGTCTTCCACCGGATGTCTATGCTCTCGTTAATCATGATAAAGTTTCCAAAGACATATGGGATAGAGTTAAGCTGCTTATCCAAGGGACATCATTATCAAAGCAAGAACGTGAGTGTAAGCTGTATGACGAGTTTGATAAGTTCTCTTACGTGAAAGGTGAAACACTGCATCAGTATCACCTACGGTTTACTCAAGTTATCAATGACATGAACATCATTTAAATGATCATGCAACCAGTTTAAGTGAATACTAAGTCTTTGAATAGCCTTCCACCAGAGTGGGGTAAATTTGTTACTGATGTTAAGTTAGCTAGAGATTTGCATACGTCGAACTATGATCAACTATATTTGTATCTTGAACAACATGAGGTACATGCTAACGAGACTCGCTTAATGCGTGAAATATTTCCAGATCCACTTGCCTTAGTTGCCAACTATCATCAACAACCATCCCACTTCAACAACTATCATTCTCAGTACACCACTCCTCAGTATCCACAACAGTTTTCACCTCCTACTCAACATGTGTACTCTTCACCACCACAGTCAAACCCTTATGGAGCACCTCATCATCCACAACAATACCCGACTACTTATCCAACTAACCATAGCCATACTCAACCCTCTGTTACTCAAAATGCATATCCACCTCTGACAATTCCACAACAACCTCAAGCTGAGTTTCCCCAAATAGACTCAGGTCTTGCTGTTCCAACATTCCTTCCTGGTGATGACCCAATTACTTGTATGAACAAAGCAATGGCATTCTTGTCAGCTGTGTTTACACTACGTTATCCCTCAACTAATAATCAACTCAGATCTTCTTCCAATCCGAGAAATCAAGCCACTGTTCAAGATGGTAGAGTCACCGTTCAGCAAGTTCAAGGAAGACAAGGTCAAAATGTTGTCGGTTCAGGTTCACAAGGGAATGCTTCAGGTTCAAGGGGAAATACATCAGGTCAAGCAAAGGTTATCAAGTGTTATAATTGTCAAGGTGAAGGGCATATGGCTAGACAGTGTACTTAGCCAAAGAGAAGAAGGGATGCAACATGGTTTAAGGAAAAGGTCTTGCTTGTTCAAGCACAGGCTGAGGGTAAAGAATTAGATGAGGAGCAGTTAGCATTTCTCATAGATCCTGGAGTTGCAGATGGTCAAGTTGCTCAGACAATCACACACAATGCAGCTTTCCAGACTGATGATCTAGATGCTTATGATTCTGACTGTGATGATATCTCTTTAGCCAAAGCGGTTCTTATGGCCAATCTCTCAAGTTGTGATTCAGATGTTCTTTCTGAGGTACCATATTCTAACACTTCTCAAAATGATATGATGAATCAAAGTGTGCATGAGTTTCAGTATTTTGAACTATCACCTATTGTCGATTATCTAGATGATGAGATAACAAGTGATAGTAATATCATTCCCTATTCTCAATATCTAGAAGAAACGCAACAGGCGATTGTTCAAAATACTAATACTTCTACACAACAAAATTCCATGATATTATCTATGTTTGAACAAATGTCTAATCATGCAACTAATTGGGATAGGCTAATAATGAAAGTAAGATTGTTAATGAATCCTTAACTGCTGAGCTTGAAAGATATAAGGAATGAGTCAAAATTCTTGAACAAAGATTTAATGTTGATTTAAGTGGTCATGAAAAGTTTATTGATTCACAAATGGATGACATGATTCGCGTGAAGAATACAAAAGTTTGCTGCATATGAAACAAAGATTGATATACTTAAACAGACTCTTTCTAAATATGTCAAAGAAAAAGGATCCTTATTAACAACTCTTAATGGTTTTAAAATGAAATTCAAAGAAAGAGAATCTAAATCTATTGACAAATAGATTGTTTTGGAAAACAAAAATAAAGAATTTGAAAACATTGTCTGTAAGTTGTATCAATCTACACAAGCTATGCACATGTTAACAAAACCACAAATTTTTTATGATAACACACATAAACAAGCTCTTAGATATCAAAATCCTTTTTATCTGAAACGAGCTCAGCGGATTAAGCAAATCTTGTATGATGGTAATGTGTTATCTAAAACACATGATGTTCTTTGTGTGGTTGATGATGAAGAGACTTTGATTTTAGCTGAAGAGAGTCGATTAAAAATGGTTGAAAAACAAAATGATCCAATCATTAAGAAAGAGAAAATTAATATTACTCCGATTAATTATTCTGGGTTAAATAAATTAGCTGAAGATTTTGGAAAACGTTTTGTTCCACAACAAGAACTGTCTACAGAGCAAATGTTTTGGTTACAAAGTTCTAACAAGAACTCTGAAGAACCTGGTACTTCAAATACACCTGTCAAAATTGAGGTTTTAAGTGAACTTCCAAAAGTAAGTTTGGTAAACAAAAGTCTTAAGAAACTTAGATTTCATCTTGCTAGTTTTGACAAATTGGTAAAAGTAAGAACCATACCTGATGCAATCACTGAGGGTTCGTGGGACTTTGAACATACCAAAAAGGTTTTTCTAACTGAAATAATTCCATGGTTAAACAAGTTAAAAGAATTTTTTTCAAAAGTTTGTTAAAGGTCTTCTTGATGAAATCACTGAAGTACAAACTGTTTTCACCCAAATGGAAGCAGATGTGGAACAATGCTCTGTCGTCGATAGGAAATGTTGTGAAATTCAATAGAAACAATTTTGTATTGAAAATGATCGACTCTTGGACAAAATCATATCTCAAGAAATTATGAATATTGTGTTGAATTCTTCTGTTAACATTTGTGATTCTGAGAAAAAGAATGAGAATTATGTGGATACATGCAATAAGTGTCTGGAACTTGAAGCTGAGCTTGTCAAAAAGAATGATGTCTATATTGAACTTTCGAAACGGTTTTCAAACCTCGAACAACATTGCATTTCTCTTAAAGTTTCCAAGCAACTAAGTAAAGAAATCTTTCAAAAAGACAAATCAAGTGATAATCAAAATAATCTTGAAATTCAAGAATATTTTAAACAAAATGATTTGAAAGCTCAGTTACAAGAAAAGGACACTGTCATCAGAAAACTAAAGTTGCGAATCCCGCTAAAGTGAAAAAGGACATAGATAAGATTGGAACAATAAACATTGAATTGGAGCATAGTGTGGCAAAATTACTGTCTGGAAATGAGAAGTTACACAAAGATAGAAAGCATTTGAAAAAGACTTACAAAGAACTTTACGATTCAATTAAACCATCACGTGTTCATGCAAAAGAACAATGCGATTCTTTAATTGTTAATCTAAATTCTAAGTCGATGGAAAATGCAGATTTGAAAACTCAAATTCAAGAAAAGGTTTTTGCTAATGCATCATTAAAAAAGAAATAAGGAAACTTAAAGGAAAGAATATGATTGACACTGTTGTTTCAAAACCTTATGCCACTACTATTGCTCTAGGAATGTTCAAGCTTAATTTAGAACCATTAGCTCTGAAAGTCTTGAAAAACAAGGATGCACATCTAGAATATATTAAGCACTCTAGGGAGCATGTGGACATTCTTCAGGAAATAGTCGAAAGCACTAGAGCATTAAGCCCTCTAGATAGTAACTTAGACTCGGCCTGTAAGTATGTTCAAAGAATTCAAGAAGTGTGATGACATCAAATAACATCACTTTTATAGCATCATTTATCCTATGAAAATAACCCATTTAGTTTAATTATTGCAAAGAATTGTTACTTAATCGTTTATATTTGAGAATTATAGTAATTATGGAGTGCTTGGTGAAGATTAGCAAAAAGGCACGCATTCTTGAGCTTAAACGAAGAAATATAAAGATTAATGTTTTGACAACCAATACGCCGTATCCATTAAGAAAGAAATGGCGTATCCGTGCCTGCACTTCACAAAAGACCACGAAGGAAACAAGATCAATACACCGTATCCAGGGAAGACCAATACACCGTATTCAAGCTATGAAAATAAAATATTCTAGATGATATCGAACGTGGTCCCTACTCTAAGAAACCCCTAATACACCGTATCGAAGCCTTTCGATACGCCGTATTGACCCAATTCCAGACCTTATAAATAGAAAACTCAAAAATGAGTTTTAAGTGTACTAAATCATATTTTTGATACCTAAACCATAAAAGTCGAAGGGGAGAAGAAGAGCAGGAGAGGTCTCGCAAAGTAATTAATTCCATAGGAAACAACTTGTAATCTCTTATACTCTTGTAATCGTTTAGTTTTTGATATCATTCATTAATTCGGTTAGTTTACCTTGGCTAAATTATTACTTTTGTATTGATTATGATGTTTGAAGGCTAATACCTTAGGGTATTAGCCATTATTATGAAGATATGAATGTTTGGTTTGTTTATCTCGATTGCTTAATTTATCGTTGATTACTTGTTTATGTTTATCAGTTTATACTTGTTTACGTGTTTTTGTATGCGACCTATCATTCAAATGGATCTAGTGATACGGACCAAGTAATCTAGATGCCGGGATGGCTCTCCATATAGTGATTTATACATCTAGACCAATAGGATCACAAATAATAACCTATCTTTGCCCTTAGATTGTGAGCTTAGTTGTACTGGCAGGTGACCTTAGGATCAACAAGTATGTTCTCAATTAATTGGTAAAGACTTGGTTAGTGGACTACTAGTGTATGAATTGCCTTTAAGCAGTAAGTGGGTAAAGTCTCTATGAGCTAGGGTTTAACAAGATCACAATTGCTTTAATCCCTAAGATAGATTATAATCAGCAAATAAGGATGCTTTATGCGGATACGTTTAATTGTGACAGAATTCTTCGTATCTAGGTCTTAGGAAGAAGTACCGCCTAAGTCTTAAGAATGATATGCCGCCTCGAGATAAGTAATCATTGCACTAAATAAACAAACCAACGTTCTGATTGGATTAATAATGGTTAATACAGTTTTCTTATATTTGGCTAGACTGCTCTTTTATTTTTTGTTAATTTGCTTGCGTGTGTTTTAGTGTCTTAAGTTGATTTTAGTCACCACAAACCCGTGCCAGTCTCTCAGGCTGAAAACCCCCTTATCCGTTAGATTTATGATTAACATAGGTTTAGCATAGGTTTAACATAGAATAGAATTAACTTAGTTTAGATAACCAAAATATTAATAAATTGAAAGATTGTTTCTCGCTCTTAGTGATCGACACCCTACTTACCACGAAACTCCCATCTGACCGGGTACACTGCCCGTTAAAGTGTTGTTTTTGGTAAAGTCGGCAAAATATAAATTTAAAACTTAAATCATAAATCGTAAACACACAACGACACATCAAGTTTTTGGCGCCGTTGCCGGGGAGTGAAAATTTAATCTTGATTTTTATTTGATATTTTGGTTTTTAACATTAGATTAGATCTAACCCTTAGGATTAGTGTAATTTAGATTAGTGTATAATTTTATATATTCTGTATATTTGTCTTTAATTGTTTGCTTAGTTTAATTGTTTGTGTGATTTAATTGGTCTCTAATACACTGTTCTAATCGATAACCTGATACGGCGTATCCACTTTCATTGGATACGGCGTATCCAATTTCTTATCCAATACAACGTATCCGTTCTGTTCAGTAATACGGCGTATTCAATTATTTGTATACGGCGTATTGACTTAGGTTTTTAAATATCTTTGCAAGTCTATTTCCCTAGAATAGCTTTACTTTGAATCATGTCTTATTTTTCAGGAGCAGCATCCGGACTTCGTCCATATCACTTTACCTATCCGAAAAGAAGGTTAACAATGGAAGAAATGTTATACAAATTCATTGACGAAGGAAAACAAGAACATGAAGAGATGAGAACATTCATTTGTGAATTTTGAATAACCAACGAGATCTTATTCAAAGAAAGGAACAATTCATTAAGTGAGCTCAGGTTCGAAGTACAAGAGTTGTTAAAGGTGATCAATAATACTCCGATGACAAATTGCGAAATTAAAGCAGTAACTACTAGAGGTGGAAAAACTACGACCCAAGATGTTCAAAATAACAACGCCAACTTACATACCGAAGAACCTCTGGTAGTAAATCTCAACAAGCCAGTTGAATCAAATGAAGTCCTCACCAATGATCAACCTCAGAAAACCAACAAACCTGTTATTCAACCATCAAGTGAGAAACAAACATCACCAGTTCCTTTTCCTTGAAGATTGAGAAAAGAAAAAGAAGAGGCTCAGCAGAAAAAGTTTTTAGAAAACCTGAAGCAACTATACATCAATTTTCCCTTCATTAAAGCCCTAGCTCAAATGCCAAAATACGCCAAATTTCTGAAAGGTTTGCTGACCAATAAGGCCAGCCTCGAAGAAGCTTGTACGATCACTATGAATGAAAGGTACTCAGCTCTGTTATTAAACAAGCTTCCATCAAAAGAAAAAAGACCCAGGGAGTTTTACTATTCCTTGTGACATCGGCCAATTACACATTAATAATGCGTTAGCAAACCTAGGAGCTAGTATAAGTTTGATGCCATATACGATGTACGAGAAATTAAGGCTAGGAGAACTGAAGGCTTCTAGAATAAGTTTAGAACTTGCGGATAAGTCAATCCAATACCCAAGAGGAATAATTGAAAATGTGCTCATAAAAGTTGATAAATTCGTCCTTCCCATAGATTTTGTTATCTTAGATATGCCCGAAGACTTTAGAGTTCCTATAATTTTAGGAAGATAATTTTTGGCAACTGCTCGAGCTATGATAGACGTGTTTAATAAAAAGATAACGCTAAGGGTAAGGGATGATGAGGTAATCTTTGACGTTGACCAATCAATTAAGAGACCACCCGTTAAAGATGATGAATGCTATGTGGTTGACGACTTAGATGACACGATCAACGCAGAGGCTCAGGAATTACTGGAAAATGATAAGTCTGATACATTTTTATTAAAGGGGCTGGAGAAATCGATTGATCAATCAGACCTAGAAAGTTGTGAATCTTTTTAATGTAAAGCTGTTAATAATTATAATTCAGGGCAACCAATATGGCGTATTAACTCTGTCAATACACCATATCCAGTTGCACAGGAAATAGCAGAACCTAATAAAGTTGAAAGTGAACACCTTTATTCAGATAGTGCTAACGAGATCGATGAGAAGGAACCTAAGCTGAAAATTTTGCCTCACGACTTCGAATACGTATACTTGCATGGAGATAAATCCTTTCTCATAATTATCTCATCTGAATTGTCTGAAAAGAGAAAATGTTACTTTTGCAGGTATTGGAAAAACATAAAGGAGCATTTGCTTAAAGAATGTCAGACATCAAGGGAATCAGTCCTTCATACTGCACACATAAGATTCTAATGGAAGATGACTACAAATCGATCATTCAACCCCAAAGGCGTCTAAATCCCAAAGTCCAAGATGTGGTGAAAAATGAGATCGTTAAGTTACTTGATTCTGGGCTAATTTATCCAATCTCAGATAGTTCGTGGGTTAGCCTTATCCAAGTGGTTCCAAAGAAAGGAGGAATAACTGTAGTTTTGAATGACAATAATGAATTAATTCCATCTCGCACAGTTACAGGATGGTGAGTGTGCATCGATTATCGTAAACTTAATGATGCAACTCGAAAGGATCATTTCCCTCTTCCCTTTATTGATTAAATGTTAGAGTGTTTATGTGGGAATGAATATTACTGTTTTCTTAATGGGTTTTTAGGGTTCTTCCAAATTCTAATCGCACCCAAAGATCAAGAAAAGACAACATTCACTTGTCCTTATGGGACTTTTGCTTACTGAATAATGTCGTTTGGATTATGCAACGCACTAGCTACTTTCCAAAGATGCATGACAACAATTTTCCACGACATGGTGGAAGACTTTATGGAAGTATTCATGGATGACTTCTCGATGTTTGGTAACTCTTTTGATTGTTGTCTAGCTAATTTAGATAGAATGCTTGCTAGATGTGAAGAAACCAACCTTGTGCGGAATCGGGAAAAATGACATTTTATGGTAAAAGAAGGGATTGTTTTAGGACACAAAATTTCTGGGGCTAGAATTGAGGTTGATAGAGCTAAAATCGATGTAATAGCTATGTTTCCATATCCAACAAACGTAAAAGGAGTTAGAAGTTTTCTGGGTCATGCTAGATTTTACCAAAGGTTCATAAAAGACTTTTCCATGATCTCTAAACCAATGACCCAACTTTTGATGAAAGACGCGAAGTTTGATTTTTCTGATGATTGCAAAAAGGCATTTAACATTTTGAAAGAAAAACTAACCACTGCGCCTATCATAATATCTCCCGATTGGAACGTGCCCTTTGAATTAATGTGTGACGCCAGTGACTTCGCTGTTGGAGCTATTTTGGGACAACGAATAGATGGGAAATTCAAACCAATCTATTATGCTAGCAAAACTCTGAATAATGCCCAAGAACATTATACCACCACTAAAAAAGAACTTCTTGTAGTTGTTTTCTCTTTTGATAAGTTTCGTCCATATCTTATCTTATCAAAAACTGTAGTCTACACTGATCATTCCGCTTTGAAGTATTTGTTCAGCAAACAGGATGCCAAACCAAGGCTTATAAGGTGGGTTCTGCTTCTTCAAAGGTTTGACATTGAGATTAAGGATAAAAAGGGGCAGAGAACTTAGCTGCGGATCATTTATCGAGACTTGAGAACCCAGACTTGGGAGCATTCATGGAAGAGGAAATTGCTGACGAGTTTCCCGACAAACATCTTATGATATTGAAAACCGAGTTAAATGACGACGAACCATGGTATGATGATTATGTTAATTATATTATTGGAAAGATTGTGCCTCCAAATTAGACACCTGAAAAAAGAAGAAGGTTATTCTATCAAGTAAAGAATTATTTTTGGGATGAACCATACACATTCAAGCTATGCCCGAACAATGTAATGAGGCGATGCATTGTTGGAAATGAAATCCTTGAAATCTTGACACATTGCCATTCTGGACCAACTGGGGGTCATCATAGTGCATCGTTTACTGGAAGGAAAGTCTATGAATCATGATCCTTTTGGCCTAGTATCTTTAAAGATGCTAAAGATTACGTAATAAGATGTGATGCATGTCAGAGATCTGGAAACATATCATTAAGGAGTAAGATGCCTCAGAACAATATTCAGGTATGTGATGTGTTTGACATATGGGGGCTAGACTTTATGGGACCCTTTCCTAACTCAAAGGGAAACAAATATATATTGGTAGCAATGGATTATGTATCAAAATGGGTCGAAGCTCAAGTACTTCCTATAAACGATGCTCACGTTGTGATTAAGTTTTTGAGAAGGCTATTTGCAAGATTTGGATTTCCTAAAGCTTTAATTAGTGATCGGGGGACACATTTTTGTAACTCTCAACTATAAAAAGCCTTGCAAAAGTACAAAGTAACACATAAGTTATCAACGACATATCACCCTCAAACTAATAGGCAAACCGAAGTGACCAATAGAGCTATTAAGCGTATCTTGGAAAGATCACTTAGATATAATCCAAATAATTGGTCCGAAAAGCTCGACGATGCATTATGGGCATTCAGAACTGCCTACAAAACACCTACTGGATGCACCCCCTTTAGATTGGTTTTTGGAAAAGCTTGTCACTTGCCTGTGGAGATCAAACACAAAGCGTATGGGCACTAAAACAATGTAATATGAATCTCACAGCTACAACAAAAAACCATTTCATGGAACTTAATGAATTGATGGAATTAAGAGATGGAGCGTACGAGAACACCCGAATCTACAAGGAAAGAACTAAGAGATGGCATGACTCTAGGCTTCGTGGGGATAAGAATTTCAAAGTGGGAGACAATGTATTGCTATTTAACTCTAGATTTAAGATGCATCCGGGTAAGCTCAAATCAAGGTGGTACGGCCCAAATGTGGTAAAAACTGTGTATCCATATGGAACCGTGGAGATCACCGATAAAAATGGAATCAGATTTAAGGTCAATGGACAAAGGTTAAAGAAGTACCACGATGGACATATTGATGCGGAAGATAAAGAAGTGGTGGAATTCGAAGAAGATACAACATGAAGAAGCTGGAAGGAAAAAGTCTAACTTAAAGACTACCTGAAAGAAAAGTGCTTCTCGGGAGACAACCCGGATTGTTATTTATTTTTATCGAGTCTGTCTTCTCAGAAATCAATACGGCGTATCCGCTCCATACCATACGGCGTATTAAATGTTTGGTCGTTATCAGTCCTTTATTTTTATGCACTTTAAACATTATTGTCAGTTCTGTCTATACGGCGTATTCATGTACATAATACATCGTATTCAACAGACTGACCCGTATTTATATACTTTTTACAGGTTTCTCAATACGGTGTATTCCAGTTCATGGATACGGCGTATTGGTCTCCTGTACAGTTTATTTAGCTTATTTAATTAATCGTAGATACCCGAGATAGGATTTTGCATGTTTTTCCTATATTTTGCACAGGACCTCACTCAAAAGAAATCAATGAAGTTGGTGAAGTATCGATCATATAGAATCCTATGTGTGATTATAGTCATGCTGGAATACAAACGCATTTACAACACACATCCTTGCTCATAAACTCAACTTGGAGAATCTACCGAGCAAAATATCAAGGGAGTTTCTCATTCTAATTCTTTTAATTCCCGTTTTTAATGTTTTATCTATACAACGAGGACGTTGTATAATTCAAGTGGGGGGATGGGAATTAGAATGTATACTTGTCCTATTCTTCACATAAAATGCTTAAATTATGCTCAAAATTAATTTTTTTTCAAGCATACTTTTGTGAAATTACTTGTTACATAACCTGCACACAATAACCCTTATTAGATATTGTGAGGATTTAACCTTATCCAGTTCCAAATGTTTACCCAAATTCCACAAAATATGAGTGTGCCGGTGGTATATCTATTCAAAACCACAACAATGAGTATTATGGATTTAGATGGAGTAACTTGTTTAAATTGGTAAATTTCTAGGATTACACCCAAAAAGCCTTTATATGTTGTTTTATTAACTAACTACACTGGTTAGTTAAATCCTCATATAAACCCTTTGTTTACTCTCATCTTAAGAGTAAGATACCCCTAGAAAAACCAATAGAGCCAATCCTTTAGGAATAGCACCAACTGTCTGTTTTGTTACACCTTTACACCTTAGCCTACCCTGTTAGATTAAGTTTATTTATCAGTTGCTAGTTGCTTAAAGTGTAAAGTATGTATTTCCTGAGTCTTGTGTCAATTTTCTATCTTTGGTACGGTTGGGAAGAAATTTACACATTTCAAATGGGAATGTATAAAGTAGTCAAAACTCATGTATTTTTACTACCAACACAATTATTGGTACTTTCGAAGAATAAAGAATTATCGAAGGAATTATCCGGAGTTATTATGATCGTGAAGATGGTGAAATTACACCGAGTTTCATAGTTAGTATGTTTAAAAAATGAAAAAATTAGAAAAATCGCAACAAAAAAGAGGAGAAAAGTTCGAAGATAATCGTTTCGTAAAAGCTTAGACCGAAAGAATTATATCAAGGATCGATTATTTATTGATACGTCTTATAAGTCAATGATGTAAAGTTTTGTATAAAGTGGTAGATATCGCCACTTATCTTGTAAAAGTATGTAAAGTATGTGATGATTGGGAAGTTGACCGTTAAGGGAACGCCAACTTAGGTTGTTGTTTTTTATCTATGATCAAGACGTTTGTAAATGGTTGTGTCTTTTTCATGGTAACGGTCAGGAAAAAGTGTCTAGCAACTTGTGTCTTATTTGTTTGGACTTAGTCTATTTGTTTTGTAATTTTTATTTAACAATAATTTATTTTCCTTTCCTAATCATTAACCATGGGTTTTACGCGAATGAGGATGTGATCGAACATGCATGTCTATTCCGTCGTTACGGCCATGTATGCATGATTCAGCTGCCTTGTTGGTTTATTACTATTGGTGAAAGTTAGAAGATCCCTACCCTATATCATTCTTCATCCTAACCCTTGGTTAAACTCGAATGAGGATGTGATCGAACACACATGTCTATTCCGTCGTTACGGCCATGTATGTGTGATTCAGCTGCCTTGTTGGTGTGGTACTTTTGGTGAAAGATTGTAGAATGATCAACCCTAAGCCTTATAATAAAAACCCATTTTACCTTTATAAACTTGTTACTCCTTAGCTCTAGTGGTAGAGATGTGTATCCTTGCCAAGCCTATGATAGAATACTCGTCACGACCAAGTAATTGAGCAAATTAGTTACATGTTACCACATAGATTAGTTAAGTGATTTGAGTGTTTTCATCTTCCTATTTCGTGATGTGTTTGGTTGTGTACTTGTAATAGATTAAATAAATGCTTAACGGAAAAATCCTTAGGGATACATTTTTATAAACTTCTAAAGGCTACTTGAGGACAAGTAGGATTCAAGTGGGGGGATATTTGATGACATCAAATAACATCACTTTTATAGCATCATTTATCCCATGAAAATAACCCATTTAGTTTAATTATTGCAAAGAATTGTTACTTAATCGTTTGTATTTGAGAATTGTAGTAATTATGGAGTACTTGGTGAAGATTAGCAAAAAGGCACACATTCTGGAGCTTAAACGAAGAAATATGAAGATTACTGTTCTGACAACCAATACGCCGTATCCATCAAGGAAGATACGGCGTATCTGTGCCTGCACTTCACAAAAGACCACGAAGGAAACAAGATCAATACGCCGTATCTAGGGAAGACCAATACGCCGTATTCAAGCTATGGAAATAAAATATTCTGGAAGATATCGAACGTGGTCCCTACTCCAAGAAACCCCCAATACGCCGTATCGAAGCCTTTCGATACGCCGTATTGACCCAATTCCAGACCTTATAAATAGAAAACTCAAAAACGAGTTTTAAGTGTGCTAAATCATATTTTCGATACCTAAACCATAAAAGTCGATTTCAAGGAGGAAAAGAGCTAGAAAGAGGTCTTGCAATGAAATTTAATTCCCTAGGAAACAACTTGAAACTCCTATACTCCTTGTAATCAATTTAGTTTTGGTCTGTAAGAGCATGTTAAGTCGAGGTACAAGATAGCAATGGAGAAAATGAGATAGAAAGATAAGAAAAAGGTAAATCATGACTTTATTTTCAACACAGTATGCAATTCCATATTGCTATAAGAAGAAAAGAAAATATATATTAATAATCATATATTATACAAATGATTATAAAATTAAGATTTTATAATTTAAACGATGTTGTTCTTATAAAATAAACATCATTAATCGAGATGGTCAATATTTATATATTTGGCTGACGTGAATAATTATGATACGTCAAAGATAAATGTAAAGGATAGAAGTAAACTCCAAGTTTTTTTATATAATCATATAATACAATAGTATTAATCAAAGAATATAAATAAGAATAAGAGAGTCGCGCGCGTGGATATCGGACAAGTAATGAGGATTCTGTATTTTGAAAAATGACACAGAAAAATTTTAAAACAAAAATTTTGGTTATAGACTAGGTTTTGAAAAATGACCCAGTTCCCTATAACCTTGGCGCTGATACCAATCTGTCACACCCCCAAAATCTGACGGCAGCGGAACGGTAACAATTGGGGTGCGACGTCATAGCACAACAACAAGTAATAGGAAACGACCTCAAAAGAGACGTTTTTAAATAAAGTTTTCATTCGATGCATCACCAAAGATCAGAGTTTAGTTTCGGTCCCAACAGTTTACAAGGTGACATAAAAGTAATAACACATAGTTTTCAAAAGATGACAATTGTTTTAGAGAACAAGTTTAAAAGTTAGCATCGAATTTAAGAAAAACACAGAATCCATCTTCATGATATCCTTCGCGGCTCCCATCCAGAGAATCACACCTTTGGACCTGAGATTAAACATGCTAAAATGTCAACAAAATTTGTTGAGTGAATTCATAGGTTTAACAGTAAATAAAGCATGGACCACAAGATTTAGTAGTGTAGACAAGAGAAACAAATTCACCAAGTCTAAAAGAAATATGTATTATTGCACTAAGCTCATGACACCGAAACCTTAACGTCTGCCCTTAAGTATATAGAATGCATGCCAAAACATTCTAGAATTTTCAACATGTTAAATGCACCATGATCAACTTGTGACCCAAAAGTAAGGTGGGGATTGTCAGTCCCGATAGATCTACCCACAACATTCGCGCTTACTACACTAGTAATTTAACGGTTCATGATAGGAAAAAGGGACTTAATTGGCATTGAGGTAACTTAGGCAATAATATTCAAGCAACAGTCTGGATAGCATACAATTTTGAAAGTACTTGTGTCCAAAGGTACAGGCAATACAAAGAACAATAGGATCTCGTAATCATCAAGTAGCAACAAGACCAATAAAGTAGAAGACCAATCTAGGAGCGTTAAGTCTGGGAAGAATAAAAAGAATCGTGTTGCCAAAACTGAATGTAATGCTTATGTCATGCAATCTATGTTAAATGCGAATTCTAAATCTGTTTGTGCTATCTGTAATGAATGCTTGTTTGATGCAAATCATGATAAATGTGTTCTTGATTATGTTCATGATGTGAATGTGTTGTCTAAATCTAAACCTGCTAAGCGTAAAAATAAGAAGCAGAGAAAACCTACAGGTAAAGTGTACACTGAAATTGGTTATAAATGGAAACCTACAGGATGTACTTTCACTATAGTCAGAAATAAGTGCCCTTTAACTAGGTTCACCTCCACTAAAGTAGTGCCCTTAAGGAAATAACTACCAAATCAGTAGTTACACCAACTCAAGGACTTATGGTTTACAGTAGGAGACCCAAAGCAACAAAATCTGTAGGTTCGAGTAGCAAATCAAAGATTATAGAATCTAGGATTTCTAACCAATCAGAACCCACTCAAACTGGGGAATCCACTATTTCCAATGTTCCATCTTCTTCTCTTATCGATTGCAGGTTGTCCAAATTGTTCTGTGGTATTTGGACTTCGGATGCTCCAAGCATATGACCAGAAACCGCTCTCAGCTCACCAATTTCGTCAATAAATTTCTTGGTGCCGTCAAGTTTGGTAATGACCAGATTGCTAAAATAATGCGTTACGGTGATTATCAGATCAAGAATGTTACAATTTCTAGGGTTTACTACGTTGAGGGACTCAGATACAATCTTTTCTTAGTTTGTCAATTCTGTTACTCGGATCTTGAAGTACACACATGTTTTGTTGGAAATCTTGATGGTGTTGACCTACTCACGGGATCTCAGGGAACTAATTTGTATACATTGTCCATTGGCGATATGATGATGTCTTCTCCAATTTGTCTCTTGTCAAAGGATTCTAAGACTAAGTTCTAGTTATGGCACCGATGTTTGTCCCACTTGAACTTTGGTACCATTAATCAATTGGCTAAACAAGGTCTTGTTAGAGGTCTCCCTAAACTAAAATTTGGAAAAGATCACTTGTGTTCTGCATGTTCGTTGGGAAAAAGCAAGAAACAATCTCATAAACCAAAATCTGAAGACACCAACCAAGAAAAACTTTATCTTCTGCATATGGATCTTTATGGGCCGATGCGTGTCAAAAGTATTAATGGGAAGAAACACATTCTAGTAATTGTAGATGATTATCCTCGGTTTACATGGGTGAAGTTCTTAAGATCGAAAGATGAAGCTCCAGAGTTTATCATCAAGTTTCTGAAAATGATATAAGTTCGTTTAAATGCAACTGTCAAGAATATTCGCATAGATAATGGTACAAAATTTGTCAATCAAACTCTGCGAAGCTATTATGAAGATGTAGGCATCTCTCATGAAACATCTGTGGCGCGTACTCTATAATAGAATGACGTTGTCTGAAGGATATTGGATATCATAACACAATGGAAGATTATGGGTTGAGCCGATTTCTAAAGAGAGAAATACTAGAGAGAAAGTTCTAGTGAGAGAAAATGGAATGCTTGTGTATTGAAATGACTAACCACCTCTTCCATGGGATGGAAGAGGCTTATATATGGTGTACAAAACCGGCCCTATGGCCTAGACAATGGGCTCACACGTTGGGTTTATACCCGACCCATTACCGAATGTTATACATTAAACGTTAAACTACGAGCTATGATAAACTATAAAATACACGAGGTGACCGAGTCTTTTTCTTATATCTAACAATCTCCCCCTAAGGGAGGTTACCCTAGAAAATACTAATCTTAAGTTCAGTAATCTTGTGATTGTTCTTGTGTTCCAGCTCGTAGTCTTTGATTCTTCATTTGATATCTTGTACTTTAATGAAGTGATATTTGATCTTTAATCTTGAGCTTGTTCCTTAGCTTGTCTTTGAATGTGATCTTGAGCTTTCTTGAGATCATCAGCCAAACATAATCTCAAATCATCATCTTGTGGTCTTTCGCCATCTTGTGCCTTGTGACATCTGAACCGACATGCTCATACCTTTCTTGATTTTGAAAGCTTGAATATTTATTGTTCTTGAAGTTCTTTTAACTTTGATATTTGATCACTTCAAGAAGGACGTGTGATATCAGAGTTGCGGAAGCTTTAAGACATATATTTAAGCTTTCATGATGTCTTTGGATGTGCGGTCGAGTATGAGCATGTGGTTATGAATCTGACTTGTCTCCGACCACTAGTTGCTACCGTCGGGAATACTTGTAGGTTTACGTTAGAAATAAACAAAAGAGTCTTTGTTCACTTTCGTCGAATACGATTGTAATAACCACGATTCCTTGTTTATCAGTAAAAATACTGCCTGTGATTAGGTACTGTGATCAGGCAGATTTGGAAGAATCTCTTTGAAAGGGTTTCGCAGCTACACTAGCCGTTCTCATTACCGGAGCGTCGCAAAGCAGACAACATGTATGAGTGTACCAGTTAGACAAAGTTCTCAACGTATTGAACGAGTGAAAATTGATTTGAAAATCAAAATTGACGTGTCACTTTGAAAAAAAGTGTTTTTGTGACACATCGTAGTGGTTTTTAATCTTTTATCAAATTCATTAAACGACAATTTAAACTGGACCAAAATTCGACTATCCAGTAGTCACAAGTTTGATCCATTAGGGATCTCACAAGTCACCTACCAATAAGCTTGTTTGATGTTTGGGCTCTACGTAAGATTTCTATCTTCATTGTAAATACATAAGTATCACTCGGATGTTCTGGAATAATCACAAGGATAATGTGTAGGAATCTTAAGATGTATTCCTTATTATCACAATGTGTGAATAACAAGTAAATTGGAATACTATCCTAATGAGATTTATGGATGATCTCTTGGCTCTAGACTCAATTGTGCGTTTTAGTTTTAGTGATCAGAGGCTGGAGCAGACTGTCACCTTTTCAATATCAACTAACTTGAAGTGAGAAAGTCAATAGATAACGTGTTTAGTCTCCGTGAGAAATGAAATAGAAATCTTTTGAGAGATTCTGAGTGGCTAGGGAGGGTTGTGCATTGCATCACTGGGTTCATGACGACTTTCTTCAATATCAGCAATCATCATTGTGATTCTGACAGCAGATGTATTGACCCGGTTTTTGCCTAAGTGTATGGAGGGCTTCTTTCTTTTCACCCTTTATCCTTACAATTCTTTTTCATTCTTCAACCTTTTTAGTGCTTACCGAGACTTCATGACTAGTATATTGTTGGGTTTGTTCCAGTACTAGCTCCATCTCAGTCGGCACTATTCCCTTATTCTCACTTTTACTCCTTTTTTATATCATACCTAAGGACTTCTACACTAACTAGTGGATTGTCCCTGGGTAGATCCCTCCAGTTCTGGCTGGATCATGGGAACGAATACCTAACCTTACCAATCTTATAACTCCGATAAAAGTAAATACATGGTCGGTCTTTTGGTACTATTCACCTTGCCATAAAACCAATTGAAAAACTCAATCAGGTACTTGTGATATATCAAAGCTTTTTGTACCTTGATTGTTTTTGCTTATCAGAAATGCTCCCTGATATGTGTGGAAACACATATCCATTTTATATCAAAATAGACCCTAATAAGACAAAATTGTGCTTAAAATGCTTGAATATTGCTTGTTTTGTCTTTGTGATTATGTAGGTACGGATAAAGCAAAAATCACGAGAAAATGGTCAAAACCGGACAAACACGAACACGGGAACGGAAGAGCACACAAAGAGCCGAAAGTTTTTTACAAAAAGGTCAAAAAGTCAGCAGTGGTCAACCTTCAGTCAACTTGGTCAACAAAAGTCAAAGTCACTAAAGGACAAACTCCCAAAGTAACAAAACAAACCCTAAATTCCACTAACGGTCGTTAGTTTAAAACCTAACAACCGTTAACTCTTTATAAAACCAAATCCCACAACCCGGTTACCCTTATCCCACATCCAACACCCTTGGCCCAAGTCCTATTTAAATAAGCCCAAGTCAAAGGTCCACTCCCCCTCAGTCAAACCTCACTCTACGCACCCTTATAAGTAAAAATAAGCGGGAAAATTAGTTTCTACTGTTCACCTTCTTCTTCCTTTTACCATTCAGTCAAAATCATAGGGCTTTTACCAATTGAGGGATATAAAGGACAATTCAAGGGGCAAAGTACACATGGGCAGAGTTATACATCATCAAACGCACCCCATTGGTCAAGCCCTAATGAAGAGGACACGTGGACTGACAAGTAGCACAAGGGAATTTTGGGATTTGCACTTGAGGTACTCACACATGTAGCACAAAGGATTCTGACACATGGATGCCACGCTGGCAATCCGTGTGTCCTAAATCTAATCCAACGGTTAAAAAACAAAGACTCAATGACTAGAGGAATGGAAGGCTATGATCAAGAGGAGCGTCTAACTGAAAAGGGGACTAGAAGCTTTAGCTGGACACTATATATACCCACACTCTCACACACACTCGATGGTGAGATAGTGAGTAGATTTTAGCTTAGTAAATTTAGCTTAATGTAATTTTCATTTAAATCTCTTGTAATTTCCTTTTAAATAATGTAATCAAGCTTTTAGTTAATGAAATTGAGTTTTTACTTTCAAACAATCTGTCATAAGCTTTTGTCTTTACTCATAAGTTCTTAACCTTCTTCAAACGATAAGCTACTATTACATAAGCTCATTATAGCTCTCACAAGTGTATAAGCTTGTGATTGAGCTTATTTAAGCCTTAATCATACTCAAAGCTTTAAAATCAGCTTAAAAGTACCTTTGCTTATTTGGATTTAGACTTTTGGAAGATGCGTTTAAAAGGGAAGAACTCACATGGACTTATACTGGCTTATCTTTGGATAAGCCAGAGCTTGTAGATGCTTATTTGAGCTTTTATCACCTTTGTTTTGCTAAGGTTCCTGTAAGTTCTCCTTTATCATTACTATCTTAAAATTCTAGCTTATAAATTTGCTTGTTTGCTTATCAAATGTTTAATTTGCCTTCTAGTAAGCTTATCTGTGCTTATTGTCATCTAATATGCTTATTAGTCTTAATTGATCATCTATCTTTAGTTAATATAGCTTAGATCTTAGTTTTGCAATTTCTATCTTAAAAATCATAAAAAAACCAAAAATAATTAATATAGTTTGTAGATCTTTGATTCTAACTTTAGTGATTGTTGATTTATGTTTGTTAAGCTGGTGATAAGCTGATTATTATCTGGTAATAGGGGTTTGTTAATTAGATTTTCATTTCACTAGCTTAAATAAATGTTCATAAGTCTAAAGGGGTGTTTGGATTAGAGTTGTTTGACCTCATAAAGTCAAGGTATCTAGGTAATTTTCCTTTAGTCAGTTTGATTTTCATATTTGATAAAGTTTTAAGCAGGTTTGTGGAGTTAGTTCACTTTTAAAATCAAATTGAAGCTTATAGTTTTTGTCTCAGCACCAGGGGAATTTTTCCTTTTCCTAAACTTGTTAAAAACTTGACCCAAGCTGACTTAAGCTTGGTTTATGTTTGTGGTGTGTTTATACACATTCTCTTTGAGTGTCTAATGCAGGTTTACCTTAAAAGGTAACCTGCAAATTGGTTTTGGCCTTTGGTCAATTGCATCAGCAGTAGTAACTGCAGTTACTACTGCTTACCTTTTCATTAGCATTTAAGCTAGCTCAAATAAGCTTTAGGTTTTAAAATTGAGTAGGTTCATAGTTTAGATATAGGACTAGATAGTTTTAAAAGAAAATTTTCAATTTCTAGCTTAATTACTAGGATACATTAGCTGTTAAAGTTTTCAAAAATCCTTAAAAAAAACCAAAAACAGAAGTAACTAGTCTTAGCTTTTAATCTTAGGTTTTTAGCTTGTAGTATTGGTTTTTATGATTTGAATTCTTAGTCTATAAGTAGGTTATCTAGTTTGCAAAAGCTCAGTTTCTCTTGTAGCTTATTTAGTTTTCTAGCTTAATTTGATTTTGAGTTTTTTGTGTTAGATCCTGAGTTTGCCATTTAGATCTCAAGATTCAGTTAGCTTATAGTGTAGTAAGTTTGATTAGCTTATCAAATTTAGATGGTAGGTAGTATAAGCTTTCAAAAATAGCTTTTAGATTTGAAAATAAGCCTAAAATGAGTTGTGTGCAAGCTTTTAAGTAGAAATTAGTTTTTTTGGAGCTCAAAAGCTCACTTACTGTAAACAGCTTCTTAAAAAGCTTTTAGAGAGCTTATTTTTGAGTTTCAGCTTATAGTGTCTTTGTTAAAGTTGCTTAAAAAAGCTCAATCTATAACTTTTGTTCTTTAAGTTTTTAAATAAAAAAAAGGGAAGTGGAAGTCGGGGGTGAGCAAGACTCGAACCCCCGACCTCAACACCTCAACCCTTTATAACACACCACACACCACACACTACCGCTGTGCCCTTGGGTCTTTTCCGTTAGACTCTCACACCATTTAACTTTTATACACATTTTAGCATAATAAGCTTTATAAGCTGTTAAAGCTTATTTCGTGGCTTATTTTATAAGCTGTGATCTCAAGCTTATTTTTCTTAGGTTTTAATTAGTATAAGCTATTTTCTGTAATTTTTCTAGAATTTTTATAGTTCGTTTAGTATTTTTAAACATTTATTTTCATTAAAAACTTTAAAAAATCATAAAAAATAGAAAAATAATCAAAAAAATAAAAATCTTTTTTAGAAAATTTTCTTTTATCATAAAGTTCATAGGAAAATTAGTTTTGCTTTCGTAGGGTCTAAATTGCAAAATTTCGTTTTTTAAAGAACGGGATTCGTTCCCGTTCTCGTTTTTCGTGTTTTAACGCTCATTTCAACTCCGTTTTTGTTCTAGTTTTCTTTAAACTTACTTTTTAGTCAAATAGAGTCCATTTAAAAAGAAAAATTTAAGTTAGGATTATTTTTAGTAATTTAGGGTTTTTGACCTCCGTTTAAGAGTCCCGTTTTGTGTTTTTAGTTAAATTTTGGTTTCTCGTTATTTGTCTTTATTTTTAATTGTTAGAATTTGTTAATTGCAATTTTTAAAAGTAGATAATCAAATCAAACTTTGGTTCCAATTCAAATCATTGTCCGAACATCAAACGTGGATTCAATTTCACAAATCGTTGGGGAAACGACCCGGGGAATCATACTTCCCGGTTAATATACGTATTATATTATATTATATATTTTGAAGAATTTTCTTTTTACCTTTGTCCTCAAGGGTAAATTGGTAATTTTCCATCGTATTATATATTATAATTTACGTGTGTTAGATTCTTACGAATCATACTGCCACTATTCTCTTCTTGATGATCGATATCAAAGCAAAATGATTCATAACTAGGAACATAAAGATTAGAATGAGAAAGAAGGGTGTCAATCTCTTCCAAGAGAAAGTCACTATCCCCGTAGGGGGTAGGAGATGGGGAGAGAGACACGACAACAAGATCAGAAGAAGGAGTGAGATTGCCACTCAAAGAATTGTTTTCAATAGGAAATTTATCGCACAAAGAATCAACAACATCAAAACGATAAATGAAATGGTCGGCACGTCCCCTAGGATTCTCCAAAGCTTGAAATTTGTCTTTTTGAAACCGAGATGGAATCAATGGCTGATGAGGATTAAGCTGAGGGTTTTCCTTCGGTGTTGGTGTGGACAATGGTGGAGCTTCCGGAGGTAGGACAAGTGGTGTGCTCTAAGAGCTAGCAATTTCCACAACTTCCGTTATGGTCTCCGGTTCTTGATAAACGAGAAGATTAGAATGAGGAATTAAAGATCCATCCAATGTCAAGCCATCTATAATAGTAATCGCTTTAAGCTCTGCATGTGGTTTTGTTACGGTGTTGCTCGGTGGCACACACGATGGCCTCTCTTGGAGAGATTCTACCATTTGACCTCTTGATTAGGGTCATAGGTTTCTTGCATGCTAGCAATATGATACCCAAGAGCTTCGACTTGTTTAGTAAGAGCGGCAATGGCATCAATTTGTGTTGAGGTACCACCTTTACTCGAAACTTGAGGTTTATTTCTGAAAGTTTGAACCTTGGCTTTATTCTCAATAATGGTTAAAGCTTCTTGAGTATTTTTTGACATCAGATTTCCAACTGCTGTGGTATTTAGAGAATCTTGATCAGATTGACTCAACCCGTTATAGAAAAATTCTATTTGATGAACAGGTGAAAATCCGTGATGAGGACATTTTCTTAATAAATCTTTGAATCTTTCCCAAGCTTCTGTAAAGTCTCACCGAAAACTTGTTGAAAGTTCGTGATTTCTTTCCTGAGCTCTCTTGTTTTAGAATGAGGATAAAATCGATTCAAGAACTTTGATACTAAATCATCTCAAGTTGTAATGGAACAAAGAGGTTCATTCCCAAGCCATGTCTCGGCTGCTCCTTTAAGTGAAAACGAGAATAAGATCAACTTCACCACATCATGAGGCACTTGGTTTATTTTGAAAGTTTGGGTTATTTGGTAAAATCTTTTGATGTGTGAATGAGGATCATCATTTTCATGACCAAAGAAAGGATTGTTACTTATGAAATCAAGTAACTCGATTTTTAGTTCAAATTCATTTGCTAGAACAACTGGAACAACGATAGCATCTTCAATACCTATGATAGGTATTTGGAGCAGCTCTTCTATCGGTCTCAAATGATCGGCCATTTGGACGTCTTCAACGTTCTCGTACTCTTCGTGTATGATCAAGAAAAAGATTCTCGGACTCGGATACTTCTATTGGACGAAATTGCAAACTTTTATCGGGATTGGAAAATGTATTCTGATTTGGTTTGAAGAAGATTGCATGCTTATGTACCAGAAGTAAAACGGAGGAATTTGATTTTTCATAAGTTTTAGAATTTCTTTGTAAATCTTTATAATCCTCATTTTTATTTTTATTTTTAATATATATTATATAAAAGAAAATAAAAAATAGAAATGGAAAATATTTTTTGAATTTTTTAATATATATAAGAGAAAAATATTTTTGGTATTTTTAATAGAATATATAATAAGAAAAAATATTTTTGAATTTTTTATAGAAAAAATAAAATGAAAATATTTTTGGTATTTTTCAAATTTTTATATAAAAGAAAATAAAATAGAAATAGATTTTTTTTTATAAGTACGAAATTAAACTTTCAAAAGAGAAAAGGATCTTCAAGGCATTCACTTCGAAACAAAACGTGAAAATCGTACAACTCTCCTCGACAGCGGCGCCAAAAACTGATTCGATAAAATAGTATATATAAAATATATCCCAAATATCAAATAGTAATAGTATAGAAAGTATCCCGTATAGATATAAAAAATACTTTAGGACAAGTAATAGTTTATCTTCCGGATGTCGTGTCCCAACGAGAGATGAATTTGAAATCCACGAAAGTGTTTTGTTTGATGCTTGAATGTCGAATATTTTTTGTTTTAGTTTTGAACTAAATGTTTAATAAAAAATAAACTAAAGAAAACTATATAACAAATAGCGAGCAAATAAACTAAGAAGATATATAATGAAAGGTATGCTTGATAAGTGAATTGTTTAGATCCTTAAGTGTGAATTAAATATATGATTGAGTCCTTATTGATTAATCAATACATTTTAAATAAATTATCTTCTCACAACGTTGGTTTTTATTGAAAATTTTTTTATCAAGATATCAATTACTAAATTAATGCCTAATTATTCTTACGGCTTTTGCCCGTTCGAATAACCAAAACATCAATCAAAGTAATCCGAAAATCACTAATCAATATTTCCACTTTTATAATCACACTTAATTCACTAAACAATTTAACACTTAACAAGCATATATAAAATCTACTCACTAAGCATATTAATCAACATATAAGCAAACATAATCATCATAAGCTAAATAAATCTAAACTACTAAAATTGAAAAGAGAAAGAGGATAGAACCGAATGTTGAACCGAATCGAAATAAAAACCACCCAATCTAATAAACTTATTTAAAATCTAAAGCTTAAAACCTGATTAATATTTAAATAACTAATTAGCTAGTAAAGGTATGAACTTTATTCACTAATTAGATAGATAAATACTTAAAAAGCTTAAAACTTTATTTAATAAATAAGCTTAAAAGACCCTTAAGCTCCACGCCAAGAGGTAGAATGAGTTTCTATCAAATCACGATTCAAACAATGGTTAAACAATATGAATAAGCTATAAGCTAAAAACTTTAATTTCAAAATATTAAGTATTTTGAAATAGAAAAGCTAAAGCTAGTAGATCTAAATGATTAAGCTATTTCAACAAGACTAAAAAAACTAAATTAAAAGGTTTTGGAAAAATAAGTTAAAAACATTAAGCTAGAAAAATAAGCAATCGAAAATAAGCTAGAATAAGCTAACTCGAAAATCTTTAAATCGAAAACCATATAAAATAAGCTAGTCTAAATAAGTTATGGAAGTAGCTTATTAGAATATAAGCTTAAGAGATTGGATCCAAAAATAAGCTATAAGCATGAGCTTATTTGGAAATAAGCTAAAAAGAAATAAGAAAAAGACAAGAGAATAAGCATAAATAATAAGCTAAAGAAAACACCAACCTTTGAAATAAACTTCTTCATTAATAAGCTAAAGAGTTACAATAAGCTAGATCTAATAAGCTTCAATAAGCTTTTACAATAATCCCAAAATAAGCTAAACTATACTACTCCTACTCCTAAAACTACACTACAACTACTATGTGAAAAATAAACTAAAAATCTAACCCTCTCAAATGAGAGTTGTTGCGTTGAATTTAAAGGCCCAAGTGGGGAGGGGCAATATTGTCTTTTCAGGTATCCCACCAATCACAGCTCCAGATCTAGGGGTATAATTGTAATTTGGCTCGGAGGAGCGTGTCTACAAAATTTCTAGGAAGTTGCCTGTCACCGACTCAATACATGCCAATCATTGCCAGCTGCAATATTCCTCTTTGAGCCAATCAAATCATGCCACCTGTCCATCTAGAAGCCTCAGGAATGCTCACCTTACTGACCCCTTCCTAAACCTTAGACTGATATCTGACCCCTTGCACCTCGTACTGAACCCTCTGACAGCCGCCATGTGCCACATGTCAACTTGTGATTCGTCCAGCCGCCACCTGCATAGTACCTCTGATGACATCAAATAACGTCACATTTTACCATCATTTATCCCAAGTATTTTACTCACTTTTTTATACAATTATTGCAAGATTTGGTACTTAATTGCTTAAAGTTTATAATTGCAGTAATTATGGAGCATCTTGTGAAGACATGCTAAAAGGCGCACAATTTGGAGCTAAAATGAAGATATTTGAAGATTACTCATTTCTGACTATATACGTCGTATCCATCAAGAAGATACGGCGTATCCGTGCCTGCACTTCACAAATAAACCACCAAGGATCAAGACCCGATACGACGTATCCTAGACATTTAATACGCCGTATTCATTGGTCAAAAGTCAAAGATCTGCATTTAATGCAGTCAACAGTCAATGATCCTAAAATTAACGTAATTAATGATCCTAGTCAACATTCAAATCATACACTTAATGCTATTAATGAGCGTGGACCGTACTTTAAGGAAACCTCATCAATACGTCGTATTGACTGCATTGAATATGGTGTATTGACCAATTTCTAGACACTATAAATACAAGACCTTAAACTTAGTTTTAGGTGTGCAAGTGAAGCCCTAAACCACCAAGTCGGGTATCAGACGATTAGAAGAGCAAAGAAGGTCAGAAAAGAGCCTCAAGATCATAGGAAAACTCTTGTAATCTTCGCACAACCGAATACGCGTTCGATTGAGGTTTCTTTATTTTAATCGTTCATATATTAAATTGTGTGTATTTTTACAATGACTATCGGTTGATACCTTTAGGTATCAACCATACTTATGAAAATTTAATGTTTGGTTTGTTTATCTCGATTGTCTTAATTTATCGGTGGTTGTTGTTTATGTTTATCAATTTATACTTGTTTACGTGCTTTCGTATGCGAACTATCATTCAACTGGGTCTAGTCCTTTATATTTAATGCGCTGCAACTTCGGTGTTGTGTGGGCGTAGGCTAAGAGTCCGGGATAGCTCTCTATATCTGCAAGTAAGTGGGTAAAGTCCTGATGGGTTAGGGTTTAATAAGATCCCATTATTAATCACCTAAGGTAAATTATAATCAACAAAAAGGATGCTTTATGCAGGCACGTTAATTGTGACAGGATTGTTCGTGTCTAGGTCTTAGGATGAAGTACCGCCTAAGTCTTAAGAATGATATGCCGCTTCGAGATAAGATATCATTGCACTAATAAACAAAGCTGCGTTTTATCGGATTATTCATGGTTGATATGTTTTCTTTATATTAGTATTTGACCGCTTCTCTATCGTTTGTTAATCTTCTTGTGTGTGTTTATTGCTTTACTTGTCATCAAAACCTTAGCTTAGATACCCAAACTCGTGCCAGTCTCTCAGGCTGAACCCCCCTTTATCATTAGCTTAGGTTTTGCATAAATTAGATAACTAAAATACTGATAAATTAGATATTAACGCTCTCGCTCTTAGTGATCGACACCCTACTTACTAACGAAGCTACATCTTGACCGGGTACACTGCCCGTTAAAGTGTTGTTTTTAGGTATAGTCGGCATAAAATAAATAGTAAAACTTTATACATAAAATACCTACGCACAATGACACATCAAGTTTTTGGCGCCGTTTCCGAGGAGTGAAGTTATTTAATTCTTATTTAGTTTAGTTTAAATTTCATAATTGTGTGCTTGTTTGTATGTTTAATTTTCTTGCATTGTATATTTTGCATATTGTGTGTTTGTGTGCATTGTTACAGCCTGCTGTAACATTTTGAGTCGAATACTTAATACGGCGTATTCATCTTCTTGGATACGGCATATAAATTTTTTTCTAAACCAATACAGCGTATTCGACTCTATCATCAACACGGCATATTCTGTTTACTGAATATGGCGTATTAGGCTATTTGACCATTTTCTTTCCTTGCTATTTTATTACAGGTTAAAAATGGACAACCCCAATATCACTATAGAGGAATACATCAAACTTCAAGAGGAGAAAGCTCTAAGTTGGGGTGAGACGTTTAATTGGTAAACTACCACGTACGGTAAGATGGAATATTGTGAAGATGAGGACGACTGCTTTACAAACTTCGAAACCAAATTTCCAGCCATAGTCCTTGATAATACATTAACATCCGATGCAGCAATATCATGTGGACCCACGGTAAGTCCTCTTAACGACAATGAGATTGATTTTAGAATATCGTTTGACGAATCTGACGATGAAGATTACACGGTAGTTTATGACGAAAATTCATTTTCCTATAAAATAATTTCTGTCAACAATTTGAAAACGGATTTTGAAAATGATAATGATAAAGTTAATATGCCTTCATTTCCATCACCCGAGCCTGAGGTCAGTTATTTTAATGATTTAGACTTCTTTAAAGATTTTGAGAATGAATTTCCAGTAATTGTTTACAATGATGCTCTAACGTCTAAATCAGATTTCTTAACTGAACATATTGTAAGTCCTCAACATATCAATGAATTTAATAATGAAACATCATTGTCTGAATGTGATGAAAAGGAACAAAACGTTTATACTTTAATGATTTATTTCCTTTTAACGTGATTTATCTCGATGATCTAAAATCGGATACGGGCAATGATAATGATAAAATCGATATTGAGCAACCTTTGGGGGATATGTCTGTCATACCATTACCTAATGTAATAAATGTTGATACACAAGGGTCAAATAAGCTTTTGGAAACAAGTCATGATACATCTAATAAATTTTTTGAAACTGAAACTTTTATCAAGAATCTAAATGTTAATATCATGACTTGTAATCATCTTAGCAATGGGATGTCATTCATTTTCCTAATCAAGAATTTGTATGTGCCATTTGGCATCCCGTTCGACCCTAAGTTGTTTTATAAGGATGGGATTAAATTGGGGCAAGTCTAACTTAAAGACTTTTCTATAAACAAAAGTGCTTACCAGGAGACAACCCGAAATTTATCTTTCTGTTATCTAGTATATCTTCCCAGACTGTCCAATACGGCATATCCAAACACCATGGATACGGTGTATTGACCTTCTGGGCGTTATCCATTCTTTATTTTTAGTACAGTTTATACATTAAATGATTACTGTGTATACAGGTTTCAATACGGTGTATCTTGGGGTATGGATACGACGTATTGACTTCCTGTATAGTATTTAGTTTTAGTTTACTGTATTTTAATGAATACACCGGAGATGGAGTTGCACTTGTTTTCTTATTTGATACAGGAACCTTCTGAAGAAATCGATAATGTTGGTGGGGTATTTATAAATCTAGAAATCTCGAAGTGTTGGAGTCTTGAAATCTCAAGACAGCTGTTCAACACACTTTTTGCTCAAGAACTTAAATTGTAGAATCATCCAGAGCAAAATATCAGGGGAGTTTTCTCGTTCTAATTCTATTTCCCATATTCTTTAACTGTTTTATCTATACAACGAGGACGTTGTATAATTTAAGTGGGGGGATGGAGAATTAGAACGTACTTGTCCTCCTTTTACAAAATAACATGCTATGTGCTTAAAAGTGCTTAAAAAGGCCAATTTAAAAAAAAATTAGCATGGCTTTCGTAAAGATCACTAGTTACATTACCTAGCGCACTATAACCCATGATGAATATTGTGAGAATTAAGCCTATTCCGTTTCTAATTGCTTACTAAAAATTCCACAAAATTGTGAGTGTGCCGGTGATGTAGTGGACTTTAGAACTTGGCCTGGTATATCACTCAAGACCGCAATGATCAGTACTATGGATTTAGATGGAGGAACATGTTCAACTGATAAATTTCTAGGATTAAACCAAATAGCCTACATGTCGTAAAATTAACTAACTACCCTTGTTAGTTAAATCCCGTGTAACCCTTGATTACTCTTATTTTTAGAGTAAAATCCCCTAGAACAACCTGTTGAGCCATTCCTTTCTTTTTCTACACCATATTATATGTTTCGTTACACCTTTGCACCTTAGCCTACCATGTAGATTAAGCCTATTTTAATCAATGTTGCTAGTTGCTTTCGTGTAAAGTTTTGTATTTCCTGTGTCAAAGTGAAAATTTTCTATCTCTGTAATAGTCGGGAAATTGCACAATGCAATGGGAAAAATATGTAGCTCGTAAGTTTCGCTACTTTCACGATTATGAATCATGTCCGAAGAAAAAGTACTACAAGGAAAAGATTATCTAAACAAATTATGATAGTGAAGACGGTGGAATTAAACCAAGATTTATTATGTATTGCAAAAAAAAGAGAAGAAGAAAAATAGTCGGTTCAAAAGAAGTTTATACCGAAGGAATTTCTTGGAAGGACCGATTATTCGTTGATACGATACAAAAATCAACGATGTAAAGTCTTTTAAAAAAGTGGCCAATATCACCACTTATTCTGTAAAAGTATGTAAAGATCGGAATGTAAGGGAAGTTGACCGTTATGGGAACGCCAACTTAAGTTGTCTTTGTCATTTCTATGATCGAGGAGTTTGTCTATATGTTTGAGTCTTTGTCATGGAATGGTCAGGGGAAAGTTACTAGCAACCGTACCTTATTTGTTGGCTTAATCTATTTGTTTTGTAAATTTTGTTTAACACCCATTTTACTTCCCTTTCCTAGCAACTAACCTTAGTGTCTACTCGAACGAGGACTTGTTCGAGCATGCATGTCTATTCTGTTGTTACGGCTATGTATGCATGTCTCAGCTGCCTTGTTGGATGACGACTTTCGGTGAAAGTTAGAAGCTCCCTACCCTATATCATTCTTCATCCTAACCGCTGGTTAAACATAAACAGGGATGTTATCAGATTGTATGTGTCTATTCTGTCGTTATGACCGTGTATATACAATACAGCTTCCTTGTTGGTGTGGTACTTATGGTGAAAGACTGTTGAATGATCAACCCTAAGCCTTCTTAACCTAATTTATCTTTTGACTTGTTTCTCCTTAGCTTTAGCGGTGGAGATGTGTATTCTTGCCAAGCCTATGATACAAAGCTAATCACGACTGAGCAATTGAGTATACCAATTAAATGTTGCACCCTAGATTAGTTGAGTGATCTAAGTGTTTTCATTTCCATATTTCGTGAGGAGCTTGGTTATGTACAGGTGATTAGGACAAAATGATGCTTAAACGGAAAAGCCTCAACCTCGGGTGGGACACATTTTCATAAACTAAAAGTTTTCTAAAGTCTACTTGAGGACAAGTAGGATTCAAGTGGGGGATATTTGATGACATCAAATAACATCACATTCAAATCATACACTTAATACTATTAATGAGCGTGGACCGTACTTTAAGAAAACCCCATCAATACGCCGTATTGACTGCATTAAATACGACGTATTGACCAATTTCCGGACACTATAAATACAAGACCATAAACTCAGTTTTAGGTGTGCAAGTGAAGCTCTAAACCATCAAGTCGGATATCAGATGATTATAAGAGCGAAGAAGGTCAGAAAAGAGCCTCAAGATCATAGGAAAACTCTTGTAATCTTCGCACAACCGAATACGCGTTCGATTGAGGTTTCTTTATTTTAGTCATTCATATATCAAACCGTGTGTATTTTTACAATGACTATCAGCTGATACCTTTAGGTATCAGCCATGTTTATGAAGATTTAATGTTTGGTTTGTTTATCTTGATTGTCTTAATTTATCGGTGGTTGTTGTTTATGTTTATCAATTTATACTTGTTTACGTGCTTTCGTATGCGAACTATCATTCAACTGGGTCTAGTCATATATATTTAATGCGCTGCAACTTCGGTGTTATGCGGGCGTAGGCTAAGAGTCCGGGATAGCTCTCCATATCTGCAAGTAAGTGGGTAAAGTCCCGATGGGCTAGGGTTTAATAAGATCCCATTATTAATCACCTTAGGTAAATTATAATCAACAAAAAGGATGCTTTATGCGGGCACATTAATTGTGACAAGATTGTTCGTGTCTAGGTCTTAGGATGAAGTACCGCCTAAGTCTTAAGAATGATATGCCGCTTCGAGATAAGATATCATTGCACTAATAAACAAACTTGCGTTTTATCGGATTATTCATGGTTGATATGTTTTCTTTATATTAGTATTTGACCGCTTCTTTATCGTTTGTTAATCTTCTTGTCTGTGTTTATTGCTTTACTTGTCATCAAAACCTTAGTTTAGATAACCAAAACTCGTGCCATCCTCTCAGGCTGAACTACCCCTTTATCATTAGCTTAGGTTTTGCATAAATTAGATAACTAAAATATTGATAAATTAGATACTAACGCTCTCGCTCTTAGTGATCGACACTCTACTTACCAATGAAGCTATATCTTGACCAGGTACACTGCCCATTAGAGTGTTGTTTTTAGGAATAGTTGGCATAAATAAATAGTAAAACTAGATATATAAAATACCTACGCACAACGACACATCAACCTCGTACACCAATCATTAGATGGCCACGTGTCACCACCTGAGTGGTGCCACGTGGCTTGCCAACTGTCACTGAAGCCGTCACCGGAGCCACCACCGAACCACCGGTCGACGGCGGTCAATGGCGGCGATCAACGGTGGCCAACGACGGTCAACGATGGTCACAGTGGTGCACCACCGCCGGACCACCGTTCAACGGTGGTTGACCGCCGATCAACGGTTGGGTCAGGTTTCCACGTGGTATGCCATGTCAGCATGTAGGTCCCATGTCAGCCCACGTGGCAGTGCCACGTCAGCCGATTGGGTCCCACTTGTCCATGTGGCAGCCACATCAGCTGTTGACGTGGCAAAGGGGATATTAACCCTCTAGCAGATTCGAACCCTGGACCTTAGGATTATGGTTTTAACCAACCAAACGAAACCAACTGCTCTAGGGCAGAGTTTCGTATTTACTATATAAAAATATTCCTTTTATCCCTTTTTTAATTGGCCTGGTTCATGTAATTAATAAAGGTTCAAAAATGACGCGAAAGGGTTCAAATAAGAAAGGTTCGGGGGTCAAGTAAGGTACCGATAGACTCGTAATTTCATACTCTTTCCAATGGTGTGATCGTGGAATATTAACGAATTCGTTTGAACCTCTATAAACATAAAAACGTTGTCGAAAGTCACCCGAAAAATTACCCTTTTTGCTTTGTTTTCAATCATTTGTACATGTAAGACATAAAACACAACACAAACATATTTGCAAGATAATTACTCATATTTTAGTGTTTTAGTCCCATATTTTAGGTTTTAGTCCATTTTAATGTGTTTTTTGAGGTACAAATGATGTGTGTTTAAGCACACATCACATACTGTGGAGATACGAGTTCACCGGATTTAGGTTATAGAGAGTGAGCAAAGACATCAGGGACATATGATTACTGGAGTTGACTTGGAGGTCACTACCATAACAGAGAGGATTAGCGTGTTGGAGCGGGATAATACGAGACTTAGAGGCATGTTGGATGTCGAGAGTCAGAGAGTTGACCGACTTCAGCGCGGAATATCACGTGTCCAGAGGGAGTTGAGGTAGATACGCCGTTTTCAATTCTATGATTGAGCGAGACTTGGTAGCTTGAGGCATGTGCTAGGAGGCACTTAGGTTATCATCACTAGATTTGTTTCATCAGTGTTTGATCATCGACTAGTAGCATTTGATAGTGGTGGTAGTAGAGTTAGAGATTATAGATCCTATTCATAGACTCGATGATGTATAATTAAGGCTATATTCGACGATTATGAAATCTATCTTCCTATTTTTTATATTATGATGCTACTTATCTAATGTCGTTTTTCTTATCTCTTACATAATATGTTAATTATTTTCTTGATCATGGATTTGTCATGCATTTTTGTCCACCCTGAATTCTCTTACAAAAATGATTAAATGGATCCATTTAGCGATTAAGGGAATTTAATCTTACCCTATACCTCACAGTGGCATTTATTTTTGTGATACAGGAGTATGCCGACTGCTACACATTCTAGAATGACCCAAGATGCGATCAACGAACTGATTGCCAAGCGCGTAGATGAAACTTTAAAGGTGTATGACGCCGCCAGGAATCCTGAACTAGAAATGAGGATGGAGGATGATCAACAAGATGATCATGTCGAGGAAAATGTTAACAACAATAACGGTAACGAGAATGGGAATGGAAACCCTAATGTTAACAACGGAGGTGTTGTACCTGTTGCTCGAGAGTGTACCTACCAAGACTTCGTGAAGTGTCAACCGTTGAACTTTAAAGGAACTGAGGGAGTGGTTGGTTTAACTCGCTTGTTTGAGAAAATGGAGTGTGTGTTCCATATTAGTTTATGCCCTCCAAGATACCAACTAAAGTATGCATCATGTAACTTGTTGGATGGTGCACTAACTTGGTAGAATTATCACAAAAGGACAATTAGAGTTAATGCTGCTTATGCCATGACGTAGAAGGCACTCATGAAGCTAATGACTGAGGTTTACTATCCTAGGAATGAGATCTAGAAGATGGAGACAGAATTGTGGAACTTGACTATAAAAAACAACGACCTGACTGATTACAACCAGAGGTTCCAATAGTTGACCCTGTTGTGTACTAAGATGGTCCCGGAAGAGGAGGAATAGGTTGAGAAGTACATTGGAGGTCTTCCAGATAACATTCAAAGGAATGTGATAGCTGCTGAACCTACTAGACTTTAAGATACAATCCATATTGCCAACAACCTGATGGACCATAAGTTGAAAGGTTATGCTATCAAGAATGCTGAGAACAAGAGAAGATTTGAAAGTAACTCAAGAGATAACCGTGGACAGCAACAACCACATTTTAAGAGGCAGAATGTTAGTGGTCCGAATGTAGCAAGAGCTTATACTGTCGGGAATAATGTTGAAAGAAGAGGTTATGTTGGAGCCTTGCCTTATTGCAGCAATTGCAGAATACACCACGAAGGGCCTTATACGGTGAAGTGTGGTAACTGCAATAGGGTTGGTTACATGACTAGAGACTGTAGAGCCGTATTTTTCGCTCCTACCACTCAGCGAGCCCCGACTAGAAATCAGACGAGCATGACTTGCTATGAGTGTGAAAGGCAAGGGCACTACAAAAGTGAGTGTCCTAAGTTGAAAGGTCAGAACAGAGGAAACAAGACGGGAGATAAGAATGGGAACAAGGGAGCTAAGGCAAGAGCTTATGCGATTGGAGGAGGAGGAGCCGGCCCTGATTCCAACGTCGTTACGAGTACGTTCCTTCTCAATAATCATTATGCTTCCATGTTATTTGATTCGGGTGCCGATAGGAGTTTTGTGTCGACTACATTTAGTACCTTGTTTGATGTCATCCCATCCACTTTAGACACTAGTTATGCCGTAGAATTAGCCGATGGAAGAATCTCATAAACTAATGTGATACTTAGAGGTTGCATGTTAGGATTGCTAGGTCGCCCATTCGACATTGACCTAATGCCTATAGAACTCGGTAGTTTTGACCTCATCGTTGGTATGGATTGGTTGGTGAAATACCACGCGGTGATCATTTGTGATGAAAGAATATGTGACACCCATGAATTGATCAGGTTAGTCATACTTTCAGAGTTGGCTAAGTGTTTATATGTGTTATATTTGTGATATATGTGACTTTATCTGTGTGCATGATTATCATTCTAGGGTGCGTGTTCATCTCATTTTTGGGGAATATGCGGTAGTTAGTAAACAACTAAGTGTACATAGGTAATTTATTTGAGAATTTATTAGGTTCGGTAGATAAGGGTTGAAAGTTTGAAAAGTGACACTAAAATTCTACGTTTTCGGGTAAAATGTAGTTAAGTAGACTTATGAGTAAATGAGATGGTTAAAGTCGGGTATGGTGTCGGGATGACCCATGGAGGTATGTAAACCCCTTAGACATCCATCATATGATTGTTGCATGGACTTAAGCATTTGGGTCATTATTCTAAAGTTATAACTATAAGGACCTATTTTGCCAAGTTTCAAAGTTAAAGGTTTAAATTATATATACTTTATATATAAAGGACTAAAGTTGTAAAAGTTTATAAACCAAGGGTATATATTGCCAATTTAGCAAAACTTAAAAATATGAAATATAATATTTTTATATAAATTATAAAAATATATATTAATATTATAAAACTTAATTTTATTAAAACCCGAAATGTTTATGTGTTTTTTAGGATCGTAGGTAACGGTTCCTAAACCCATTAACTACTGTGTGAATTCTGATCTGAGGTAAAGTTTCTATCTACCATCTGTGTTATCTGCTCGGAGGGTACCCATATCAGTGGTGATATATGTGAGAACTTGGATCGTGGGATATACGTTCCGTCCTATTGTGGTGTTTTGTACGTATGCATGTTAGCCTGTATAAATACTAGCCTAACTGACCTGCCATGTTCGTTTTATTAATCACGTAAGGATTGAAAGTTTTAATTGTTGTCTAAACCTCTGACGTCTCAACCAACCTTTGTTGACGTTTTTAAAGCAACATTTCAGGTAGAGCCTCTCGTGAGTGATATTGAAGTAAGAAGCCGTGGCTAGTGAGACCGAGGGTTGCATGCGGATTTTAACTCCTACTTCTGTTTTTTCTTCCCGCCACATTGATTTTGTTGATCTATATGTTTAAGGCATTGTTTGAGATTATTGCATATGTCTTTGTATTGGCTTGACACTTAACTTCAATACAAGACGCTGTATGTTTTGTTATGCTCGTTTGGGTATTTTCATGACACGTTGTTTCTATACCTTGGTTTCTTTTATGCATTGTAGTTCTCTATATAGACATCATTGTGTTGTGATGATATACATTCTCGTTACGCCTCGCGTTTCTGCCTTGGCGGGGTGTGACAGATTGGTATCAGAGGCTTTGGTTATAGAGAAGTATGTGGTTGAGCCTAGACTATAACCTAGGAGTCCTTCATATAGATGCATTTTAAGGCTTAAGTGTTTAGTATTATAACTATTATGCTTCCCCCTTAATTGCATAGCTTTTATTATCTCATTTTGTCTAATTTTCATTTAGGTATTTTGTCTACCATTATCTGATATGGTATATACTACGTTCTTAATAATTTAGCCATGTCTCCCCCTGACCGTAAGAAGTTTCGTTGGGGAATTGCCCATGCAACTGGACGTAAGGGCTTCACTGATCCAAAGACTGGAATTTGGTTTAAGCGGATTAGCTGCAAAATCATGCCGAGTCGAAGAAAAGCAGACTATGAAGGAAGTTGATGAAGAAACGATCATGAAGTTAGAAACAAAAATGATTGCAAAGGATGGCACTGTCTCTAAATTTCTTGGAAAGTTTCTTGGATACACACCATCAAAGGAAGAAGAAGAAGAATAGCCTGAAAAGAATGGATCAAAGGAAGCTCCTGAAAAAGGTCCAAACTATGAGTTTTTGAGTTATGCTGTATCCGACAGTGATTTAGATCTCGAGTCCACAGCAAGGAGTGGACCCAAGTGTAATGAGTTGAAGACACCTTGGAAAAGTGGATTTAGACACCAATACGCATATCATCACGTCTCGTTTCTAAAGTTTTAGGATTTTAGTTGTTTGAACTTTGGTTAGAGCCATGTTTAGAATGTCTACTATTGATTATTGTATTTTGTTGTAAGTATTTAAATAATAAACTTAGTGGTTTGTTAGAAAATTTGCATGTTTGGTGATTTTGTTTTGATGTGAATTATATGTTATATGTCTTGTTAACATTGAGAAGTGTGGTCATAGGAGGGAGTACATCTGTGGAAGGGAGCATCTAAAATTATGGTGGCCAACATAATTATACATGCGCCACAACACAAATGGACTTGCAAGTAAGATTACAGGATTAAGACATTGACAGCGTTAATGCTGTTATATCTTGTATGATATATGGTAAATGTGTAGAGTAAGATAAGATTATGAATTTGAAAATCCTTATTATATCGTCCTAATATATAAAAATTTTTTCTTTTATAGAAATGGCTCAACCGCGAAGTGGAACAATGATAATCAAAAACCTGACATTGCACTAACATCACGTCAACAATGCAAAACATCCTCCTGTAAATCGCAACCCAAGTAACTAATAATGTAACAATGCAAAATGCTTAATGGTGGTGTGGAAATGTAAAAGGTGGAAACAACCGGATGTTCTTTACAAGGGATTCAGGGGCGATGCAATCCCCCAGAGTAAAGATGAAAAGGAGGTGTGATCGCACTTACCTGATAGATCAAGAAAATAGAGTCAGTAATTGACAATAGTGGATGTACTGAGAATCAAAGAGTGAAGTTTGTTGCTAGCTCGTTTGTGAACAAGGATTTGACTTGGTGGAACACCCAAGTTCAAGCAAGGGGTTGTAAAGCTGCAATAGGTATGTCATGGGTTGATTTTAAGGCGTTACTTTTAGAAGAGTTATGTCCAAGCAACGAAATGGATAAGTGGAAAATGAGTTCTGGAATCATAAGATGGTGGGAGCCAATCATGCCGCCTACACTGATCGGTTTTCATGAATTGGCCAAGCAGTTCCCTGCACCTAGTTACTCCTGAGGTCATCACGCATCAAGAGATACATTCTGGTTTGCACTTGAGATTCAAGGAAGCACCAAGTCACCCAACCACCATAATACAATTGAAATCTCAGAGGATGGGATACTTACAGATGAGGCAGTCATGTTTGGTAACATTGACGAAATGGTAATGAGAAAAAGAAAGGGAGTAGATAGACAAGTAAACCAGGAGGGTCAGAAAATAAAAGAAGGCAAAAGTGAGGACAGGTTTTGTGGGCGACAGCTCCTCCTCTAAACAGAGTTTGTGGGCCCCCTAACCCAAGTGTGCTAAAGTGCTATTCCCTATCAAATCCAGAAAAAAGACCTTGCAGATTGTTTACAATTGTCAAAAACCAAGATCATTTTTTGCAAAGTATTGAGTCCGGCACCGTTTAAGCAAGTGGCTCTGTGGAACTGCGTTAGATGGGATATAATCAGAGGGTTTGTTATGAATGTAGTAGTCCTGATCACCTTCGCAATACTTGTCCCCAAATGCACTGAGCACCTGGTCAAGCAGGAAATCCGTTGGCTTCGGAGGGCAACTGTAATGCCCAAAACAATGGGAATCAAGCTAGAGGAAGGGCCTTCAATGTGAATGCAGTGGAGGCTTTGCAGGATCCTAACGTTGTGACGGGTACTTTTTCTTTGAACGATCACTTTGCTACCATACTTTTTGATTCTGGAGCTGATTTTAGTTTCATTTATACTAATTTTGCGCCTTTACTAAATGTAAAACCTAGTATTGTAAATCCTGGATATGTGATAGAAGTAGCAAATGGTAAGAAAGTATAAGTTGATAGGATTATCCGTGACTGCAAACTAGAATTAGGAAATTCCTTGTTCATCATAGATTTGATAGCATTGGGTCATGGAAGCTTCGATGTGATTATGGGGAGTGACTGGTTGTCCAAGAAAAAAGGTTTGATAGTGTTTGCCACACGATAAGTTTGTTTGCGATATCCGATGGGAAGGTGGTGGGATACTTCGGGTTCAAGGGGAACGTACTCTAGGGGTCGCCAAAGCCCTAATGAACCTGAAGGTAGATGAACCTAAGCTAAGCGATATTCCTATCATACGAGATTTGTTGATGTGTTCCTGGAAGACTTGTTGGGATTACCGTCGCAACGACAATTTGAGTTTCGTATAGATTTAGTTCCTGGAGCGACGCCGGTTGCGAAGTCTCCATATCGTCTAGCGCCCTCGAAAATGCAAGAATATGTTTGGCATCTTCAAAAAGAGTTGCAAGATAATGGTTTATCGACCAAAGTCATGACTCCGGGGGAGCACAATGTTTATTTGTATAAGAAGAAGGATGGCACTTTTCCGCATGTGCATTGATTATTGGAGTTGATAAAAAACAAGTTTGACTGTTAAGAACCGTTATCCTCTCCCGAAATCTGACTTATTTGATCAGCTGCAAGAGCATGTCCATTTATCAGATTTAGGACTTTTGATTGCAGAGGTAATTGAAAGATGGTGGGGAAATATTTCTCCAAGATAGATCTTCGGTCGTGTTATCACCAGCTCTGAGCACATGAGGATGATATTCCAAAGACCGCGTTTCGAACAAGATACGGACATTTTAAGTTTACGGTTATGCCTTTTGGATTAACCAATGCACCAGCAGTCTTTATGGATTTGATGAACCGAGTTTGTAAACCGTACCTAGATAAGTTTGTCATTGTTTTTATTGATGACATTTTGATCTACTCAAATTCTAAGGAGGAACATGAGGTTCATTTGAGGTTGGTGTTGGAATTGCTGAAGAAGGAGAAGTTGTATGCTAAATTCTCCAAGTGTGAGTTCTGGCTGCAAGAAGCGCATTTCCTTGGTCACGTGGTCAACCAAAATGGTATTCACGTAGATCCAAGTAAGATTGAGGCGGTAAAGAATCAGAAAGCTCCTACAACACCGTCTGAAATTCGATCATTTTTAGGGTTAGCAGGTTACTACCGATATTTTATCACAAACTTCTCTAAGATTGCTAAACCTCTTACTTCGTTGACTCAGAAAAACAAAAACGTATAGTGGGCGTGGAACAGGAAGAGCTTTCCCAAGAACTTGAAGATAATTTGTGTGAATGCACCGATATTGCACTACCTATGGTGTTGAGAGATTCTGTAGTCTACTGTGATGCAATCGAATCAGGGATATGTTGTGTATCATGCAAAGAGGTAAAGTAATTTGCCTATGCAATCCAGAACAGCTAACGATCCGTGAGAAGAATATACAACACACGACCTAGAATTGGGAAGCATTGTGTTTTCCCCCGCTTAAAACTTGGGAGGCATTATTGTATATGTAACGAAGAGTTCAACTACACGGATCACAAAAGCCTTCAACACATATTTGATCAAAAGGAGTTGAATATGCGTCAAAGGAGGTGGATTGAATTATTTAGTGACTATGAGTGTGAGATTCGCTACCATCCAGGTAAAGGGGGCGAATGTTGGAGGCGAGCATTACGTAGGAAGAACGATAAAACTCGGACAGTGTACAGCACTGGCTATGGCTTTAATTAGTCTAGAGTAAGAGGAAGAATACGCAGCCCAAGAGTGAGGCGTTCAAAGCAAGAGACTGTACTTGCAGAAAGTTTACATGGTTATTAGAATCAACAGATGAGCAATGAAAGAGGATGTAGTAAGACAGGTTTTAACTTATAGACCTATATGTGTTCCCGTTTATAAGGAGTGTGAGAAAGATAATTATAGGACGAAGCTCATAAGATTAGTTAGATAAATTATAGACGAAGCTCATAGACTAGGTACTCTATACATCCGGAGCGTATAATATGTAACCATGATCTTCGAGAAATGTACTGGTAGGCTGGGAATGAAGAGGGATTTGCTACTTATGTAGGAAATGTTTTATTGTTCGAAGGTTGAAGGCTGAGCAATCAAAGGCTTCGGTTTTATTGCCAGCAACCAGAGAGTCCCGATTGAAATGGGATAAAATCACTATGGATTTTATCACCAAGTTACCTAAGACAAAGAGTGGGCATGATACGATTTAGGTAATAGTCAACAGGCTGACCAAGTTGGCTCATTTTCTGGCAATGCGAGAGGATTATAGTACTGAGAGATTGACAAAGTTGTACATCGATGAGATAGTCGCACGACACGGAGTTCCCGTGTTGATTATTTCGGATCGAGATGGACGGTTTACATCACGTTTCTGGCAAAAACAATGCAAAAACTTTATGGGACGCGATTGGATATGAGGGTTTCAACCAAAATCTTATCATCCCCTCAAACGGATGGATAAAGAGAGCCTACGATTCAGACTTTGCAAGGATATGTTAAGGGCGTTGTGTGATGCTTTGCGTAAGATTGGGATGTTCACTTTACCGTTCTGAAATTCTCTTACAACATAGTTTATCATTCGTGCTAACCATTCGGTGTCTCTTTTTGAAGCATTGTATGGAAGGATATGTTATGTTCAACCCGTTCTATGGGCTGAGATTAGAGAAAGTAGTTTGATTGGACCCGAGTTGGTACAAGAAACGACTGATAAAGTGGTGTTGATAAAGGAAAAGCTCAAGGCGGCTAGGGATCGCCAAAAGAGTTATGCTGATAATAGAAGGAAACCTTTGGAATTTGAAGTAGGAGATTGAGTGTTACTGAAGGGGTCGCCTTGGAAGGGCGTGATACATTTTGCAAAGAAATGTAAGTTAGCATCGAGGTATGTAGAACTATTCGAGATCCTTGAAAGGATCGGCCCTGTAGCTTATCGGTTAAGATTCCTTAGGAATGATTAGTAGTGCATGACACATTCTATCCTAAAACGAGCCACATTTGAAGAAGTGTTTGGCGATGCTACTCTGCTTGTGCAATGGGATGAAAATTCAAGATCGACAAGAACTCTTCGTTTTGGTGTGGAAACCCGTAAAGAGATTATGGACCGTGAGGTTAGGAGTTTGAAGTGTAAAAGATATCACATGTGAAAGATCGTTAAAAGTCAAAGCGTGTCCCGTGTTCCTTGGGCGCGCGAAAGACCATATAAGTCTAAGTAATCCTCAATTATTGTTGATCGTGCTGTAGAACCAGCTAGTTAAATCTCAGGACGAGATTTTCTTAAGGAGGGGATACTGTGACACCCGTGATTTGAACAGGTCAGTCATACTTCTAGAGTGGGCTAAGTGTTTATATATGCTATATTTGCGATCTATGTGACTTTATCTATGTGCGTGATTATCATTTTGGGGTGCGTGTTCATCTCATTGTTTTTATGAGTTTGAGATATTTGAGGGTTATTTCCATTTTTGTTCACGTGTAGTGACAATAGAAATGAGTGACGTGTTTGCATGCATTGCTACGTCAATATGTGGATAATTATGTGTTGGATTAATAGGGAAAGTATTATATATTAGAAATGAATTAGGTTCGTGAATTGCGAGAGTTAGTAATGAACTTTCTAAATATAGAAAGTATTTTTGGGAAATGAAAGTTATAAATAGAAAGTTAGTATATAGTTTTCATGCAAAAAGGTTTACCAATTTTATCAAGGTTTTTGTATAAAATTAAGGTAATGAAAGTAATTGTATAATTAATTAATAAAAAATATATATAAATATGTATTAAAAAGGAAGGGCCGATCGGTTTGTAAAAGAAAAAAATGTATTTTATCTAATCACAAGTTTAGTTAGATTAGGATTCTATTTAGTTAGCTTAATAAGAAAACCCTAGCTCATTTGTTGCCTCTCTTTCTCCCCTTGGTTCCGTCATTTTTCCCCTCCCCTAAGAACAAGGAAGACAAAAAAAATTTGGTCAAAGAATTGTGGTGTTAGGAGCAAGAAGGTTAGGTAATGATTCTACCCTTGTTAATTCTTTTTAAATCATGTAACAAACATTATGATAGATCATTAGGGTTTAAAACTTCTGTAATTAATGATGTTATGATCATGCTAGTGCGTTTAGGGTTTGATTAGGGTCATATTGGTGCAAACGGTTAGGATTAAAACATGATAATTTGTGATTTAGTGTTTGGCAGATTTTTGGGTCGTGTTCAACGAATGATATCTTGATGATAGAAACGAGTTAAGAGGTGAATCCTATACCTAAATTGTAGTTCAGATAGTCTAGTTTTAAAAAAGTCTAGCCTCGAAGGTTTTTGAGGTCGGGAAGTTAGTCACATGGTCGTTGCAAGAAAAGTTATCAAAATAGTAAATACGGGTCAGATTTAGGTCAAAATTAGAGAGGTAAAACCCCTATTTAAATTCGAATTAAGGTTAGCCAAAACACAGAAGTCAAGTTCTATATGGCTATTAACTTCACCCCAAAATTTAGCTTCTGATTAGTTGTCTAAGTATGGAAAGCAAGGTCAAACATTTTAGTGCACGTTCAGATCTGAATCAAGGTACTTTTGAGGTGGGAATTTATTTGAGGCATTTTCACATGTGAATAGCTTTTGGGGAATATGCGGTAGTTAGTAAACACCTAAGTGTACATAGGTAATTTATTTGAGAATTTATTAGGTTCGGTAGATAAGGGTTGAAAGTTAGAAAAGTGACACTAAAATTCTACGTTTTCGGGTAAAATGTAGTTAAGTAGACTTATGAGTAAATGAGATGGTTAAAGTCGGGTATGGTGTCGGGATGACCCATGGAGGTATGTAAACCCCTTAGACATCCATCATATGATTGTTGCATGGACTTAAGCATTTGGGTCATTATTCTAAAGTTATAACTATAAGGACCTATTTTGCCAAGTTTCAAAGTTAAAGGTTTAAATTATATATACTTTATATATAAAGGACTAAAGTTGTAAAAGTTTATAAACCAAGGGTATATATTGCCAATTTTGCAAAACTTAAAAATATGAAATATAATATTTTTATATAAATTATAAAAATATATATTAATATTATAAAACTCGATTTTATTAAAACCCGACACATTTATCGTTATTAATCATAAATCGACGCATTATAAATCAATTACGTTATATATTTAACGTAATTTATCATCAACTAACTTTTGAAGAAACTTAAAAATCTTATCGTATCACGTTACTAGGGAATTTCATATGAAGGGTTTCATTTGAGTTTTTGTTTTGACGAGTTTGCTGGGTTTACGATTTAAAGTGCCCTGGCTTCTCAGACTATACTACATGGCCTCTGAATTATGATAGCCCGAACAGTGATACAATATTTCCATAATTTAACAAAACAAAGATATACATTAAAATATATGAAGTTTTGAAATATAAAACATCACACTAAGACTTGACATATCACCTTAGGTTGCGTGACGGAGCCGTTACTTTCACTTGATATACTTTTGCCATCAATCAGATTTCCTTATACTGTTAAGGTGAGTTCATAGCCTCACTTTTAAATCTTCTATTTCATAAACCCATAAGGGGGATACATGCTATAAACCATGAATACAAGTGTTTTCTAAATGTATGCTATCCTGATATATTATTGCATCTGTTGTCTAAGTCCCTTTATGCCAAAAGACCCCCACCATCATGGACCATTAATCACTTGCGAGTGAACGTGAATATTATGAATAGGCCTATTGGGATTGACGAATCCCGTTTGTGTTAGTCGGATAGGTAACCAAACGCGCTATATTTTTAACACCCCCAATTTCATACGTAGCGGAACCAACAATTGGGTGTTAAATAACGACACAATTACACATAAATTACGCAAGAACGACTCGAAAGAGATGTTATCAAAACATGTTCCATTCCAAAAGATAAGTTTCAGAGTGCTTCCATGACAGCGTGATGTCCCAAACCAACAGTTACATATCATTAGTGTTTTATAACAAAAGATGAAAACATTGTTCGATGAAAGGAATTTATATGATTTATCAAAAGACATTTTTATGCGCAACTTCCTCCTCTTTATTCTAGCTCTAAATCTTTAGCCTTGATTACCTGAGATAAGACATGCTACAAAGTCAACGAAACTTTGAGTGAATCCATAGAGTTTGTTGATACATAAAAAGCTACATCACAAGCAAAATCATTCAAGTGATTGTTGTTACGGACAAGCCATATATCAAATTCTATATCATTGAGCTCATGACACCGAAACCTTGACAACAACGCATAACTTGTATGCAAACACAATTGCCCCAATACTAGGTATTATTGCCTCATACCTACGATTCTCAATACAAATCGTCCGTTAAAAAGGTGCTCGAAAGAATTCGATTCAAATAGATCTATTAAATGCACTAGCGCTCACCCATTATAGGCAATTGACGGTTCATAAAATTAGGGACTTTGGCAATAGCTACTCAATGAAAACAACACATAATCGGGTCCAGCATACCAAAAACAACTTGTGTTCAAATTTTCAAAGCAAGCATGTATCTCCCTCGCGGGGGTTTAGTAAAACATTTAATTAGTAAAGGCGAGGCTATGAACTCACCGTATGTAGATGATCGAATGAGAAACCAAATATGAGAAGATGACTCCAAAGATTAGCCGTGACCTATAAAGCAAGTTGCGACTTAGAATGATACATTATATCATTATAATATAATAGTTATATAATACTAGTTAATAAAATCCGAAACAAGGAACAATATTGCACCGAGATTAAACCAAAGTGTTTTTAAGAAGTCAATTGATGTCTAAGCTGGGGTAAAACTAAAATAAACATCTACTAAGTCTCGTCCCTTAATTCCTATCTCAATCGGATGTGGTCATACTTTTCATTTTTCCAATCCTAGACGTAAAAGTTAATTATTTGATTTTAGTCATTTTCAAGAAAGTATAAATCCTAAACCGTAAAGGATATCGACATGAGGCTTTCACTAATGGAAAGGCCTTAAAGTCTAATTTCTAGAACATTAAGCCTCAAACTCCAAATGTTTACCAATTTTTAGAAAAGGACAATTTACTATCGCTAACTCAAAACAGAAAACTACCGTTTGCAGAATTTAGCCATGATCACCGGACCATATCTCTAATTATAAAAGATAAAACGGTGAGATTTTCCACCCTGGAAAAACACATGAATCTAGTTTTCAAAACATTAAGCCAATCATTCAACTCATTTAACAATCAACGGGAATTTCAAGAATTTTACTTACTAACGAAAGTCAAACCAGATTTTAACTAAATTTCTTAGTTTTGCCGTTTTAGTCATAAATCCTAAACTAAAATAGCAATGAGTGTGAGGACAAGTGCTGGAGCTTCTATAAGATGTCTAGCATTGACACAAGCTTTAAAACCTAAAATTTTAGTTCCAAAACCCTGACATTAACATGCTTTCTAATTAAAGGTCTAGAATTGACCCATGTACGTATTTTGACCATATCTCCCTCATACGGAGGAATTGGTTGAGCATCCAACTATCTCATGATGCCAATACCTATATCTATTCACCCATAAAATTATATCATATGCTTCAGGCCAAAATTTTGGATAAAAAGCTCCGTTTACCTGCAGTCCCAAAACAGTCCGCAAAATCATATTCTAAATCAACCAATAACACATCTAAATCTTCAATTGAGCCATCACAAGGCCAAGATACTTCAATGAAATCTATCCCATAACCATTATACCTCACATACACTAACTTACAAAGATCAATTGAATTTTTTTTTTTACTTGTATGATCAAAAAGTAAAAAATCAATAATATGCACTCACTAGAAAATTAAAACAACAAGTTAGGGTTTTAAGAGAGTACTTTTAACTTACAATGGGATGGTTTAAAAGGATCAAACACAACCCTAGATGGGTTATGTTTGGCTGCCGAAATCCAAACACCAAACCCAAAAACCTTAACTTGATTATCTTGCCTCAATCTTGATCACAATCACTCCTAATTCAACCCTTGATAATCCTAGAGCCCTTAATCAATTAAAAACCCTAAATCTTGATGATCTTCAAAATCTTTATTTTCTTTAAAACACTTGCATGTTGGTTTTTATGGACGAGAGATGGTTAGGGTTTGTTGTAGTAGTGATTTAAGGTTGAATGGAGGAGATTTGGTGGGGATTTAAGATTGATGATGGTGGTTTTGGGTTTGTTTGTGTCGAACCAAAGAGAGGAGCAGAAAGATGTTATAAATTTTCTTGTTTTTTTTTGAAACTGTGTGTGTGGATTGGAGATATAAGGGAGATTAAGTTTATATAAGGGATAGGTATTAGTTACCAAAAAAATAAATAAAGGGGGTGTGTGTTTTGGTTCGGTTGACGCCAGGAAAAAAAAAGAAGAGTGGGCTTTGGCCAATTCTTACTTAACTACTAATACCCATAAATCTCGGGCCCTAAAACCTTTCCTAGCCCGATGCTTTTTCCTAAAACGCGATTTTTGTCAAGGTGCAATTTAAAACACAAGGAAAGCGGAAAATACAAAAATAAAAATAATTTGGCACTCAAGGCCTGAATACGGAGTCATTGGTTTCTCGATCGTTAAAAACGGATAATTTCAATTATAAGTTTCGCGAGGGTTTTAAAACTGACGATTTTAATAAAATTGATTAAAAAAATAAAATGAATGATTAAAAATTTAAGATTTAATTATAAATTTAAATTTCTTAAATTAAGTAATGACTTTAAATACGGGGTTTTAAATTTAATATATTTTTCACAATTAAAATACAGGATCCGTTGATTTCTCGATCCATAACGATTAAAGATAAAATATAGAATTCGCGAAAGAATTTAATGACGATTTTAATAAAAACCGACTAAAATAATAAAATGAATTATTTAAAATTTAAGGAATAATTATTAATTCAGAATAAGTAGTGACCTTAAATACGGGGTTTTACATTCTCCCCTCCTTAAGGGAGCGACGTCCCGGCGCTCGATTTCTCCTATTCGCTTTACACTTGCTCAAGAAGAGTTGCGGTTAATTGTTTCTGAAGAAATCTTCTCGTTTATAAATAAAAGTACGATTTTTAAACAAAAACATGAGATTTTGACTAATCGTGACTAATACATGAATTTTAACGAACGATGACAAAATTAGCTTTCAAGGTCGCCGGGGATTTCAAAGATAGAATAACACAGTAAACACTTAAACGGATAAAATGCCTAAAACAACTTAAGATTTACAAGAACGAGGAATCGCGAATAGCGTGGACCGTAAAACCCAAAAATTTACTTTACTAGAAAATGAGAACAAGGTATGAATTACATACTGGCATTAAAATACGGAATGTCACACTAGAAAAACCCGTCCCGAATTTTTATATTGTTTTAGTCACTGATAGTCGATCGAGAAGAAAAGTAAGGGTACTTGTTTCAAATTTTGTTTTAAAACTAGGCTTAGGCACTTTCTAGGTTATGAAAATGTGAAGTTCGTTCGGTTATGAAATTAAAATGTTAAGTAATTCTTAAAATGATAAAAAAAATTATTATAAGGATTTATCAAGGGTTTGGTGATTTGAAATCGAAATCCCTAGTAAGAAGAATTTTTAAAACTATGTCATTGAGAGATTAAGGCGGATATGTATCCTTAGTGGGTCAACATTTTTAAGATACTTATTGGGTTTTTATTGACAAAAAGGGTGTTCAATTGAAAGTAAAATATGTTCAATAATCACTTTGGTGCTTTTGAAAACCTTTGAGATAAAGGTACGTATAAAGGCTTTGTTGAACTTTCAGATTCGCGGTTGCGATTTAGAAAATATATTTTTCAATTCATTAAGAATCATTTGTTGAAACGAAGTTTAAATCGGTCATTTCATTAAGATGTGATTAAAATGTGATGTATAAAACATGTAACTTGACAGGTAGGGCTTTGGGTCATTTTAAACATTAGTTATAGATTGTACAAAGGAGAATGTTTAGAACCGACTCTTAAACTTGAGGAGGTCATTTTGTTAATTTAAACACTTGTGAAAAAATTGTAAAATTTCCATAAAAAAAACTTATAATTTATTTATTTATTTTTTATAAAAGCCCATAAAGGTGTGTAATACATCAAAGGTAGACATCGAACGTGCTCGGTGGTTTAACAAAGTAATAAGATAGAAACGAAGATAGAACATGTAACGGCAATCACAAAACGTGTAAGTAATGGTATGAGGGAACGCATTGAATGTCGTGAGGGTTCTTAAAGGAAAGAATAGAATATAAGTGACG